>JAVSBS010026327.1:0-52483 GCA_033124195.1 Coracias cyanogaster | reverse complement strand
GCCTTCCCCCCCCCCCCCCCCCCCCCGACAACTTAATGGAACACGGGGTGTATGGAACAGGATCCTTTTCCCTTTGTTGAAAAGAGGAGGCACTCATCTTCACAATTGCAGAATTTTTTCTCTTCTCTTGTAGCATAACATCAAGTGTTCATTCTGAATCTTTCAGAACTAAAAACTTGCATTGGTCAGCCTGACTTGACCACATCTCATAGGGGAGGGCAGAGCTCCTCATAGGCTGCACTTTAGTCTCTTTATATAAATTCTGATATTTCATGGGCACTTAACAGGTGTCTCCACTGCACAGTAGTATCGTGAAGCCTTGTATGTCTGACAAACACAATGAGAAAACAGAGGTGGAAGTGGAGGGCTTCAGCAGCTTGACTAAGACCACAGAGGCTATTTGTGTCAGAATCAGATTCAGCAACTCTCCCAAATTTCAGCCTGAGAATCTGCCCAAATTTACTTCCTGTGTCCACTTTGATCCATAAATTGAAGTCTATTTCTCATTTCTGCTGCTAAGTACCACTGTTCTTTTCTCCCCTCTCATGAGTATGTGCATCCGGATAGAACAAAGTCCTGATAGGAATCTACAACTATCCAAACACTGGACTAGATTTGTTCGTATGTCAAGGGATGGGGGCCAGGGTTGGCAAGGAGTAGCTTGGCTGGGTATGTCAGTACAATTTTAGCAGGAATGTGTCTCACTTAACTTAGACATATTAACCTACTGTTATTCATCGGTATTCTGGTTTGACCTTAGACTTTCCCCCATTAGAATTTAAATCAATTGGCTGGCTAATTACAGACTTTCTCACCTGTGGCCAAGAGGAAGGGTTATAAACACCTCCTTTTGGCATGGGAACGGTTAGTGTGCTGTGAACAAATGGGCTGTACAATCAACATATGAACTGAACCATACTAATGTGTTTGTACAAAGCTGCTATGGCAAAATCTTTGACAGGGCTGGTTGGTTGACACAGCTTCCTGCAAAGGCAGCATGGCATCCGATAAGAATGTCCTTTTTTAATGCATCTTCTCCTCAGCATGTCTTATATTGATATAAGTCCATGTTTCTTGTGTAGGCTATGTACAGATGTGTACCAGGTAGTCAGGTTTTCATGTGTGAAGAACTTACTGTCTCTATCTGCCAACAGTGAGCAGTATCTTGGATGGGTAGTAAAGCCTCATCAACTCATAGATGGCAGTCAGTCAGTCATTTTGGTGTCATGCCAAATAGGTCTGCTTAGGCTGTTTTCAGAGGTCCGGATTTTTAGATGAAGATTGTCAAAGGAATGATGGAAGAGTTATCAGAGGAAACTTGGAACAGGTAATCTGTTGGTCTGGCCCTAGATAAAGTTGAAGTAATGAAAATTGAAGGGGTAAAGTAACAGCTGTTGATCAAAGGTGTTCAGAGGATGGAACTCTGAAGAAAGTCAGTTGTGAGTGTGGAGAGGGGGACACAATCATGATCCAAAGCTTGAGTTAAGCAACTCTGCTTTTTGGTGATTATTTGCAATAATCCCTAATGCTGGTGCTTAAGAGGTCTGTATTCTATCTGATCTGTCCCCGTGCTTAAATAGTATGGGGAAGAGTTACTGGTGGCTTGTCACTAGGAGACGGAGACAGAGGGGAATACTAGAAGAGTGTCATTAGATTTCAGAGATCCACACTGGTAGGTCATCGCAACCTTCACACCCTAGAAATACGTTGGGCTATAATTTGGTTTCAGGGGATGTGAGAAGTAAATAAACATTCACTTAAACCTGTTCTGCTCATCAGTGTACACCCTAGTGTACGTAACATTGGAGGTGTTCTACATCTCCCTTAGAGCTCCAGCTACTCACCTGTCCAAATGAAGAATTAATGTGACATGAACACAACAGAGAATTGAGCATGAAAATAAATTAATATCCCTCAAGCACTAATTTATTTATTGGTGCTACACGGTTTCTAGTCATGTACAGAGCCTAAACTAATTTATTCTACCTGCTTTTTTATATCTATCATTTCATGACAAAGACCACACTTTATTGCCAGCATTGTAATACAAGAATTAATAAATATGCAAAGTTGTGTGTTATTGCTCAGAGTCATGAGTAATGAACATCTTGTATATCACACTGTGATGGCTGTTCATGTTTATCTGTCTTTGGCTGCTGTACCATTGAGATTATTTTCTGTTATCCTCGCTTTATAATTTATTTTTGTCTTGTTTTAGAAGCTCTCTCCTGTAAAAACTGCTGTGCATGTGTCTTGATCTTAAATATGAGTTCAAATGCATTGAATCTGTTCATTATTTTAAAATATTTTGCATAGATGTTTGGTAATAAAGTGTATCACATGTATTAGTTGAGAGAACATCTTTGTGCATTTGGATATTGAACAGCATGTTCAAAGCTGGGCAGAATAAAAATAAAAAACAAAATTAACAGAGATGCCTGAGGGTTGACTTAAGAAGCACTAAGATTTACCCAAGACTGTTTTTCTAGCTTATGTTCACTTGTAATCAGGTGAAAAATGTCTGTTACTTTTTGAGCTGATCCTTATGAAAACCAGAAAGTATAATGAAAACCTCTTCCAAGAAAGATTTTCATGTTCTCCTTGGGATGTCTGATTGTCCCTGAAGCCTGATTTTCAGAGCTGAAACTCTCTTAATGGTAAAGCCTCGTTCTAAAGAGCATAAACTTATTTTCTCAACATGAATTGAATTTCTTCCCCACACTGCTCAAACAAATTTTCCAGAATATATCAGAGGCTGCACAGTTTTCTCAAATACTCTGTTAGTCTGTTTTTTTCTCTTAAATGACAAAATAATATTTAGAGTGAAGCCTTGAAATCGTGCAGATTGTTCAATCTGTTCAGTCTGTTACATAACGATTAACTCCAAACAAGAAATTTTCACATTCAATTTAATTCTCACGTATATAGTCTGCCTTTTTCCTGGTCTAGTATAAAAAGAATAATAAAAGAAGTATAAAAATTTTCTTACTCCTTTTCTCTCTTGTTATATATCTTAAAGCAGACTTTGGTGTGATGAATCTTTAAATGCTTGGCAGATTCAGTAAATAGTAAACCTTTTTTTTTTTTTTCCTAAATCCTATGGCACCTAAGAAGAGATCCCTTCATTTCCCACTCAAATCCTGCAAACTGAAAGATAACGCTGGCCTTAGCAGTAAATAATAATTCCTAAACTACATATTAGCTCAGGAATATGCAGTACCTTCCTTACCTTTGCAAATTGAGTTGGAACACCAAACTGCCATCTCTGACAGGATTCTCTTACGGCTCCTGGCAGCTTGGGCCTTTGAGGTACGTGAAATGAAGCCTGTGGACCCGAGTAGGGGAGCCAGGATTTGGGAGTGACTGGCTGTAAGGAGAGGGAGCAACACTAGCAGGTTGGCTTGAGGAGGCATTCCTGTATTATTTTTGATAATTTTTTATTTTGCATAACAGAATTGGATGCCAGGAATGTGCAATTTGCCTGAAGGTCTCAGCAGCTTCTGTACTAATCGGTTGAGGTTTATCCAGTTTGAGTTTATTTGGATAATGTCATCTTTAGTAGCCAGGAATTTAAGCCAAACCTCTGGAGGAGGTTTTAAGCCAAAATTCCCAGGACATGGGGAGGGAGGAAGGTAATGTGAGAATGTTTAACAGTGAGGAGTGGCCTTAGTAAGAGGGTATCCACCCATGAATGAACTGTGCTGCTAGTGCGAGCACTGGGTATGCGGAAGTGCCTTGCTTGGCCCAAGCTAGAGTAATCACACTTCTCAGTCAAACTCCGCAAGTTATCACTACTCATGCTGCTGGTGTGAGGGGTGATGTGTGCCTCCACAGTCAGGAAGGCAGGACAGGTGGGAGGACTCAGGCTTGCTCCTTTCTCGCTGCTCTCTGAGCCTTTGTACAGGCATGTCAACTGCCTCCAGCATGGCAGTGGCTGTGTGGAAACCTCTGTTAGATCACTGGAGGCTTTAGGCAAAAAGGGAAGTACTGTTTGTTATTGGGGGTAGGCAGAGAAATATTAATCAGGTGGCCCAGTTCTGGAAGGGTAGCCTGGAGGCTGTGGAAACTCCATCCTTGGAGAGATTCAAACACATCTGGATGCAGCCATGAGCAACCTGGTTTAACCTTGAGAGTGCTCTGCTTTGAGCAAGTGCTGGATCAGATGGTTGCCAGAGACCCCTTCCAACTTCTGTTATTTTACAACTCTGTGACTTGGTGATCTCCAGCTGCCAGTGGCCTATCTGTCATCACTTCCATGCTGCAGGCTTTTCTCTAGAGGAAAAATGATTTTTAAATCTGCTCCAGTCAGATGTTCAGATCTTCCTAAGAAAAATGCCAGTATTTGGTCACTCCACACAGTGATTTTTGTGGACAATCTTTGAAATTCCCTTCTCTGGATATTTCACCTTTTTTTGTCTTGCATGCATGACCTCTGCACTTCTACTTGGGGTGTCTGTTGACTGCGGAGTTGAGCCCACTTTGTTTGCTGATCACTTTGGGATACTCCTGTTGAAGGAGAGGTAGGATTGCTGAGTCCCACATTGCATGAATGGGGCTGCATGGACCTCCCACACTTTGTGGCAGCCTCTGGTTTGTGAACTTCTGTAAGGAGATGATGAGCAAAGTCTGTAGGAGTGCAAACATTTAAGAGACAGTTGCCAGTTTTTCAAGTGTTTTTAAATTTGAAAATAGAGACGCATGTTTACTTTTGTTAAAGAGGTATTTCCAAAACAAGATGTTAGTGAATAATCATTTAAAAGAACACAATACATAAACCCTAAGTACTCTTATGAAAGTGTAAATAAAATAGGATCACCAACATCATGTGGTATTTGCTATGGAGTACCAGTAGTGTTCAGAGGTGAAGCTGCTGAGCTATTTATTGGGTATGTTGTATAAGAGTGCTTTAGATGGTCTCAATGCAAAGGAATAGTAAGGGGCAAAAGTGACACCACTTAAAAAAATACATATATTCATATGTAATATAAGCTGCTATACACCAGTAAATCTGACTCCCATACCAGGCAAATTACTGTCTAGGGGGAAAAAAAAAATCAACAAACAAAACCCAAACCAAAAAATACCCAACCAAACCCCAGTTTAGAACAGAAGTTATAGATGCATTGTTAGGCATATAAAGGAACAGCTAATATAGCTATTGTAAAAGAAGGCTTGTGGTACAAAACTATTAGTTTTGGAGTACGCTACTAAAACTCAGTTGATATATATATTTAATTTTTATGCCTATATTTAGGCCCTCAAAAAGTTTTTGACCAATGTTTCTTATTGAATGGTCTTTCAGAAACCAAACCTTGTCATAGGATAAAAGAGAAGGTCTTTTTCTGTCTTAATAACTGGTTAATGGATAGGAAACAAAGAGCAAGGACAAATTTTCAATGGAGGGAAGGTATCAATGACACCCCACAGGAATCTGTGAGGGGATCTGTGCTGTTCTGCACATCT
This sequence comes from Coracias cyanogaster, assembly GCA_033124195.1. Taxonomy (NCBI): domain Eukaryota; kingdom Metazoa; phylum Chordata; class Aves; order Coraciiformes; family Coraciidae; genus Coracias; species Coracias cyanogaster. The sequence goes on along the minus strand of JAVSBS010026327.1, from coordinate 47,020 downwards.
GTTGGTGTCCTGGAAAAAAAGATGAAAAGTGAGGTGGCAAAACTTCTGACGAGAGAAAATTATTCAATCTAGTCAAATAGCAATCCAGCTGTGAAAGAAGTTTCTTGCACTAGTAAGTGATTGGGCCATAAAATACAGAGGAAATTCAGTGTTGATATAAGCCAGTTGAGCTTTTAGGCAAAAATAACTATAAATATACATATACACCAAATATCTCTAAATTGGCTCTCAACTTTACAGGAAGGAATCTGGGGGTGATTTCAGCTACTACACTGGAAACATCACCGTAGTACTCAATTATGGTCAAAAAAGCAAAGTAAGGTAGTAGGAAGTACTAGGAAAGGAGTAAGGAAGTAAGCAGGAAGAATGGTTATGCCACTATTCAAATTCACAGCGCACCTGCACCTTGAACAATACATGCAACTTTGCAGTTGCTCCCTTTCAGGTTACAGAGGAAATGAAAAGCAATAAAGAATGACAGCAAGGGTGATGGGAAGTTTCTGTGTAAGGAGAGACTAATTGGCTTAGGACCATTTGCTGGAAAAGACATGACAGAAGGTAGATATTCTAGATGAGATACAGTGAGTGTCATGTAGGAGATGGGTAGGGAATATTATTCACTGTTTCTCAGAACACAGTAACAAGGGAATAACAAATAAAATGCTCAAATATCAAGTTGAAAATAAAGGCAAGGAAGTATTTTTTCGACACAACTCCCACTGCATGTCTGCAGGATGCTGTGGATACCAGTAGTCTTGACTGTCAAGACCATTTTTGCACCCATTCTTAAGTAATTAATGCTCCCCTAAACAAATTGTGGCTCTGACTAAGCAAAGGTAGAATAGATTTTCTGGACTCAAGTGCCTGCAAATTAATTTTGTTCAGCTTATTTCAGATGGATAACTTTTAAAAGCTGATGGGAAAAAATATTTTGTGCTGAAGAGGAGTTAGTCTTTATTTCAGGTATGCTTAATATGCTGTAACTATAGTTTCCTTTTACTCATTTTGTTTCCAGGCCTAATTATGGTCTTTATGTATGCACAGAAATTACTAGGGCTCCTGGCTACTGTCTCTTGTGTGTTAGCTGGCTGAGCTATAGGAAGATATAGGCTTATAACCACCTTTCCTAAGGCCAGCAGACAGCTTGGAAAGCACATCTTTGAATGCTGCTCCCTGTTGTGTGGAGCTGCTACAGCTGTGCTCCTGTTGAGCCCTGGAAAGATTTCAAAGATAGCTTTGTTTTGTGCCCAATAGTAGGAAATATCTTCAAGTAATCATCTTGCCTCACACCTAAAGTCAGTGAGCTGTGTTCATCTAAGTTGTGAAACCAATTTGTTGGGGGGAATTAATAAATCTTAGTTTGTAGTTAAGCCTACTTAAAGCCACTTTTATTGTAAATAGTTTATCTGCACTAGAAGCCATCTTCTATTGTACAGCTGACAGGAATAATGCAGGATAATAACACAAAAGAAGGATCATTTACCAGGTTTTATTGGATTTAATATCTTAAAATATTTTCTATATAAAGATAAGAGTACATGTTTAATATAATACACTGAGTTACAACAAGCTAAACTGTTAAGTTATATCGTACAAAAATAGATAATGGAACTTTGTGAAAACAAAATACCTGTATATTTACTGTACTGCCTGTAGCTTCCATTGTTCTATATAAAATTGTAATTAAAGTTACCAGCTGTAATCAAAGTTATAATTAAAGTTAGAATGCCACACTGAACTGAATCATCAAGATCTAACCTCTAGTTATCCTTTGTCTTATGTAGAAAACACAAAGCATTTACAGTGAAAGGATTTGTAAAAAATGGCTTTGGATGCTTTAGTATTGTATTCAAGTCTTTCCTTTATTCCCCTTTTCTATATGAAAACCCAAATTACAATTATTACAAAGCATACTTCCTAATATTAGGTAACTGATGAAACAATGTGGATCAAAGGAAATTCAATAATTATGCATCTAAGTCTGCATCTAAGTTTTAAAAAACCCATGTTTTAAAATGATGAATTATTCACAACTCAAGATGAAATGGAGAATATTCCAACTTCTGCTTTTGAAGTGTCATCATATTAATCTAGGCCACTTTATGCATATCTACAATCTTTTCATCTCTGGAGATGTCTGCAAGATGGTGGGTTCCTGTCACTAAATTTCTGTTGGCAGAGAGTCAAGAAAGAAGCATTTTAAAATTTACAGTTTATTAGTATTGTGATTCAAATAATATTCAGGATTCCTAAAAGAGCTGTGAATGAAATATCTTTTTTTTTCTTTTTTTTTTTTTTCCCATATTTTGTGGCTTCCATGATTTTCTTTTCTCTTCTCCAGTTATTTATGTGTATTTGTTAGATTATTTTTTAATTAGTTACCCTTATCCTCGATATTAAATTTAACCTTTTCTTCCCTGCTCTGACTCTCCACTATCCTAGTCAGGCATTTTCAATGCAATTTTGTTATTTAGAATATATGTAATTTAACAGCTGGATCCAAACTAAAAATGGAATACTTAAAAAGTAAAACAACTGAGATAAATCAGTTCCAGATGCAAGTTTGAATTTCAGTCAGTCCCTATTTTGTAAGATTTAAAAAAAAAACCAAACCAACAGTAAAAAGAAGAAAGGAAAAAGCCCCTCAATTCCAGTGCTATAGATTTGTATTTGCTTTCAAACTTTGATGATCCTTTGTTTCAAGAATGAGGTGTGTTTTCATTCAAACCATTTAAAAGGATATCCTTCCTGGCTTTGTAGACTAGTCTCTTCTCAGGCAAGTGCAAAAGTAATAATACCATAATGACATTTAAGTTGGAGAGTCTCATTGTGCCTTTACTATAACAGAATCCAGAAATGACCTGTGAGCTTGCTAAATTTCAAAATGTAAAGAATATGCAACAGGAGGCTGGGGTTAATGTATGCTTGCTGATTTTCCGGTGAGTAGAGTAAGATGGGAGCTAGGCTATATTGTGTATGGGGTGTGTGACCCACCCCTCAAACTGAGATCTGATCTGCCCTGAGTTCCTAGCTCTTCTGGTCTAAGGAACCTCTGGCTCATCTTAACCCCCCCACAAGCCTCTTCCTCCATGCAGTCGTAGGCTCCTTTTTCCTGCCCTAAAACCAGCTGTACCCCAAAGTTCATCCCATTTTTAACTCCTACTCAGAGCACTTCTCCTCACAAGGTCAGCATTCCTCAGATTCCTCTCCTTGTAACCTCTCCCCGTACCCCAGCATCTTTCCCATGAACACAATTAAACATCTTTAAGCTTTGGTGTTTCATATACTGGAATATTTTCTTTGTTTATTTTAAAGGCAGATATATACTAGATAATGGGGTACAACTCTGTCCGGCTGGAAAAGGAGACTATAGGAAGAGTTCTGTAGTAGATTCGCCTTCCCATCTGGACACTTTACCCCATTATGACTCCTAGGTGCTTCATCACCCACCACTCCCTTCTTTCTTTCCAGTGCTGTATTAGAGATAAAGTATTATGGGTTCCTTGATTTTTGCACATGAATCAATAGGCTCTAATGAATAGTATCTCATCGGCTCTAATGAATAGTATCTCATCCATAAACATTGCAGTATGATGTTATAATATTCTAATGACCTGCCTGTGTAATTGCTAGTATGACCATCCACAGAAAGTAGTGTGCTTAGCTCAGCTACTCCTTTCAGTATAGGAAGGAAAGGAGCCTGCCTCAACAGTAGAATAATGCTAAGAGTCTCAGAACTGCTCACAATAAATGAACTGTGTATAAAGAAATACTTCATAATTGTAAAAATGAAATGACTCTTTAATAATTCTCAAAGTACTTATTAACATCTTTCCTTCAAATTCTTCATAAACATTTCACAAGTGTTTCAGTAATAGGATTTAATTTTCTGGCTAATGGAGATCATCTTAATAATTCTGTACATGAAGTAGTGTTTTTGAATGAGCCTCCTTCCTTGCTCTGAATATTTCTGTACAACCCAGACAGTTTTATTCTAGCTGAAGCATATAAAATTTTTCCTTAGGGACATAGTGGACTAAATTCTGTTTCCACAATGCATATCTTACTACTAGAAACTGTGATTGGCCTCAAAAGCACATGAGGCTGGTGAAGGTATCTATTGGAAGTCCCTTCCTCTCATTTACTTGGAAAGAACAAAGAATGGCCTCATGCAGGAGAAACACCTCCTGCTCACTTGCCAAAGGCATAGCCATATGAAATAACTGTAAGGAGAGAGAATAAGTACTAGGTACTAGACCTGGTAAGTACTGAGGCTCCTTGGTACAAAGTACCTACACTTCTGCCTAACAGGAATCTAGCAAAAAAAACCCTATATACCTCATTGAGTGCCTAAGGTTTTCCAGCTGCTGATAGAGTTGGAAAGATGAATACAATGCCCTATTCTTGCTTGAAGGGAGATAGGTGCAATCTAAGTTACCTGGCCATCAGTAAAAAGCTCACTAGTTTTTTTCCTTCCCTGACTAGTTCAATCTTTGTTGCTACTGTATTGTGTTATTTCTTCACCAAATGTCCTGAATGCATTGCAAAGAGACCACAGCTGCAATGATCACAGCAGCTTTGATGACAGAAGATGGATTTTCTTCCTAAATGTATGAAAATTGCAGCACCTGAACTCTGCACTGTTTGCCTGGGCAGGAAGAAGGATTCAGCTTTATGGCTTACAAACTCTCATGGCACGGGCCTGACCCTGCTGGAATGGTACCGTCTAGGGAGTAAGTGAGCACATAGATGGATTGCACAGTTATAACAAATTATTTGCTGGAGTTGTTATGCCAGCTTATGTCAGATTGCTTGGACAGTCAAGTTAGGAAATGTTGTTCTCTCAAATATTCCAGTTCCTGTCTATGCAGGTAGAGTTCAGTGTTCCCCGAATTTGTATGTTTTTCACAAATTGCATTCATCTGTATTTCTGTGCCAAATTATCTCATAACACTCAGCTACTTCCTTGTGTGGGATGACTCATTTTATGAATTTAATAGTTTATAACTACATGTGTCTTTTGACTATAGGCCAGTCAACAAAATAACCCAAATCTATGCAAAACAATTGAAGGCTAAGGGTTCTTTTCATTACAGATGATCTATGGCGTTTTTACATACCAAAGAATAAGGATGCAAATCTTCTTTACACTTCACAGTCTATTAAACTGACCTTTTGACAGGGGATAGATGCTTTTCTTGCTGTATGATATTCTTAGAGGCAATGAATTTAAAATCTAGTGTACATAGCTGTTAGGGACTGGGATGAACAACAGCCCAAAAGACGGCAGCTTTTTGGAAGACAAAAGGAAGTGTCTTTCCCACAGCCTTCCTCTTGGAGGATACATAGTAAGAAATCTCTGGTTTATGTGACTTATTCTAGATATTTACAAATGGAATAATGAGATTTCCATGGGAAAAAATTACAGCTGTATCCAAACTATGTACCTTCTCTGCTGCTGCCTGACTTTAAGTTATATACCCTCTTACTTGCATTTACTTAGAATACTATTCTCATTTGAAATCATGCTGGCAACAAATGCAGGCATGCAAATTGATGTTATACATTTTCCTTTTACTTTCTGACTCATTCCTTTTTCTAATAAAATAGTCATTAGTATTTTGCCAGATTAAGTGCCAAGTGCATAAGCCTGTCATTAATTTCTTGTCTTTTTGCATATAAAGATGTGGTTAAGCAGAACTCAAAAGCCATTTCAGACTTTGAAATAATATTTTGCATCCTTATGGGCATTTCTACCTGAAGAAGGGAAAGTAATTTAAAACTGTGAATGGTTTCAAGCTCCAAAGCTGCTTCTAAGTGACATCTGAATCAATGGGCTTTTATGGAAAACACAAATCCAAGAATGTTGAACGACTTTCCTGAGGTACAAGAAAATCTGTAATATAGCTAGGAAGAAATGTAGATGACAGCACTTGACTCACCCTGTTTGTGGGGTACCTACAACCCACCTTTCATTTTCTTCTGTTAGTTTGTTGGATTTTCTTTCAGTTACCACATATGAGGTAATTCTACTATAGAATTTTCTGACTCTTTTATTGTACATCATTTGATTGCTTCCAGCTGAGTAGATCTGGTGGATTCTTCTGTACTTTAGATTAAAACAATACCTAAACAAATAGTAGAAAATCTTTGTGGAAGTGAGAGATAAATAACTTCTGAAACAGGAACAGGTTATATAACTTTTAATTATTAACAGCAAAACAAACTTAAGACTGCTATACCAGAAGAGTGGAGAAACCCCCCTTAAGTAGTTAAGTCTTCACGAGACGTGGATATGTATGTATGTGTGTGAGACTAAACATGACTGAATAGAAACTTCCCTCACTCTCTTGTCTAGTTTTAGTCATCCCACTCTCTCGATGCTGGATGGATATTTTGACCCTTTGATTGTTTGTTTTGTTCCCTATGTATGTATCTATAGCAGTAAATTTAAGTGTGCCATGAGTATTCCCAAGTACTTAAACCAACTGGCATAGAACGGCTTAATAAATTAATTCACTTCTCCAAAAAGGAGCAACTGCATGCCAACTGCCTGTTTGAAAGGTCTGTGGTGTACTCTAACTCCTCAGTCATTCTAAGGATCAGCTTTGGAGAGTGTTATGTAGAATGTCCTAAAAGGTGCCTTGGACTGTTCTAGCAGTTTTAACAGTAGATGTTCTTGAGAATGCTTGAATCTTCTGGTGTATACATAACCAGTGGAGGAATTAGGTGAAATGCAAACTGGACAATCTGAAGGATTGTTCATTTTTTCTCAAAATGCACCCCATTGCTTATTTTTTTTTAATAGGTCAGCAAGAAGCACTCAAAGCAAGTAGCTTTGATAGACCTGAGGGAAAAACACACATGAAGCACTTGAAGCATATGTAGTTTCGATCAAGCTATAGAAGGTTCACAGAAGATAGGTCTTCATAAATTCAGTATCCCTAAAAATACAATTATTACTCTTGCTCTTGTTGAATTCCCATGAAACTTATACTATCCGCTAGCAAGATTTCATGTACAATAGAAGCCTTACTGTCAAACAGACCTTTTAGACCTTGCAGATAAAATATCCAAAGCTATTTGACAATCATCCGTAACCTGAACTAACACCACTGTGCTGTGACTATGGAGAAAGATGAGTTAGGTCATCTAGTAGTCCATTCTACTTTTTACTTACAATTCTGCAAGTTACGCAGGTTTTCAAAGGTATGTAGTGCTACATAGCAGACTATTTTTAATGCAAGCAGTCTATTTCAGGTAGCTGTGAGCTCTGAAATAGGACTGAAAAGAATGATGCTGTCAGTGAGACTCTGATCTTCACCTGGCTGTTTGCCCCACTGAGTCATGAGAAGTGCTGTTGTAAACTCAAATCAGTTTTATATGCAACAAATCTATTTTTAAAGTTTTTAAAAAGCTTTGTAAAATATTTTAAAAGTCCTGGCCTACAAGAAAGTTGGGGAGGGACTTTTTACAAGGGCTTTTGGTGATAAGATGAGGGGTAATGGCTTCAAACTGGAAGAGGGTAGATTTAGATTAGAAATTAGGAAGACGTTCCCTGGTTGCCCAGGGAAGCTGTGGATGTTTCATCACTGGATGCATCCAAGACCAGCTTCTATGGGGCTTTGAGCAACCTGTTCTAGTGGGAGGTGTCCCTTCCCATGGAAGGGGAGTTAGAACTAGATAATCTTTAAGGTTCCTTCCAACCCAAACCATTCAATGATCTGATGGTAAAAGATCATCAGCTAGGAGAGCACTTGGGAAGCTTTTCTTACTACAAAATGCCAAATTGCCTCAGAAAGTCAGCATGGTCCCTGTGCACACACAATATTATTTAATTGTGTTCACTTGTTTGTTTTTTTTTCTCTCCCCTTACAGAAGGATCACCTCTTCATGCCTTCCATAGTATGAATGCTGATCCCTTAAGCAATTATTTCATTATTTTCCTTGTGTCCCTGCTCTACAGTGTTTGTTGTTCAAGTCCATATATGAAGACAACCAAATGAATTACAGTATGGAAAACATCAAAGTTTCCAGTGACTTCTCTTCTCACAGAAATTTTTTATTTCCCTTGAAAGTGATGGCAAATGTTTCAGCAGCACAAGTGAAATTAAGTCCATTTCACAAGAAAGTTCAGTGCCTGATTGCCTTTCAGTTTGGGGTTCACTGTGTCCTGAAAGTTAAGATGCCCCAAAGGAGTCTTTGACCAGGTCTTCCCAATTTGGCAGCTGAGGTGGCAGGCAAGTCATCAGGAAACCAGCCAGTTATGGGACTTGTTAGATCTTGAATGAAAACATGCTTTGAATCGTCAAATGTTTTTTTGTTTGGGTTGGGTTTTTTTTTTTTGAGAGAGAGAGTGTTATCTTTTGCTGGAAGTTGTTTGGCCACCTCTAATTGCAAAATACTGTACAAACAAATCCCTTTACTTGATACATAGCTTTGAGCTTCACCCATTTTGTGAAAGAAAAGAAAGACTTAAACAATATTGCTCACCATCTTGTAGCTTTTATTGTGGATAATGAATATTCATCATGTTGTGTTTCCAGGAACTTTGCTAAAAATAACACAGTATCCTTGTTTTAAAAAGTGATGAGCATAACTGTGAAGAATGACTTTAACACTTTTCCTTCCTCTTCTTCAGTCTAGTTTCTTAACTCCTTATGATAACACTTCTGCTCACTGTCAAACTGCAACCTTCTCAGAGGGTAAACCAGAGAAGCATGAAGGCACAGACAAGTGGAAAAGCGAGGTTGGAGGGGAGTTCCAGGTGTTGTTCCCTCTACTCTCAGCTTTGTGGTGGAGTAAAATATATCTGAGGTTCTCTAACACATTTTCAGCTAATCTGTGCATCAAACCTTCAGAAACTTTGCAGCTCTGCCCATGCTTAACACTACTTGTATTTTTCATCATATATAATCTGCTGCAAAGGAATGATGAATGAATACCTAAATCTGTATAACTGCCTTTTAATACTTTTTATCCTTACCTGAGTGTCCAAGGTTTACAAAATCCTCATCCCTCTTGTTTCTTTCCACTGGAATACTTCCAGTTTGTCATCTGTCTTGGTAAATCATAGTGTGATTCAGTCTCCCAGGCGAGTCCTTCCCAACAGCAGCTCACCTCAAATAATTTATACCTTGTCTGACATAGTCCTGTTGATACATGCCTGAATGATGTTTCTCTCTTGCAGTAGGGGGTCAAGGGCTCATTATTAAATTGTGTTCCATTCATCACCTAATACAATTCCCCCACTATAATTCCCCCACCCCAGATCCTTCCTGCTATACTACTCTTTCCAGGTTATATTCTGCAGTTTACATTGGCTATTACAAGGAAAAGGTTTTGTTTGCTACCTTTTTCTTTAATTTCATCCTGTTGATACACTTTATAATTCATCAGCAACTGGCAGTTCTTCTGATTTCCATTTTTCCCTTAGAATGTTTTTCCAATGGGACTCTACCAACACTCCCTAGCGTCCTACGAAGCCTACTTTAGGAGCTCACTAACCTTATTGTCTGAATTTGCTCTTTTTTAGAGTTCAGAACTGTGAACCCTACTATTCCATGCTCCTTTTCACTTCCATCTTCAGATTGCTGCCCAATTCCTTTTTATTTTTCAGGATCAAATATAAAATCAGATATTTGTAATGTTATTGTTTCCTTTGCCTTTGAAACCAAGAAGAGTTCCTATCATCTTCCAATTATTTGGAGGTGGCCAAACTGTTTTCTAAGGTATGAATGACCCAAGTTCCAGTATGTCTTCTGCCTCATATGGAGAAAAAAATTGAATGAGTAAGAGGCATGAGACTATAGCATTAGTCTCCTAGGCATAGTGGATATCCTATCAAAAAAAGTTTAGAGATAACAGGGTTTTCTGTGATTAGAGTTTTAGGTCTGTGTGGCCACCAGGATCTTTTTTAGTTTCCTCATGAAAGTTCCACTGAAACACTTTCTCATTAAGAGTTTCAGTTTCAAAACAATAGTATTGGCCAATATGGGAAGGAGGGGCTGGGCAGAGAATCTGAGTCAAAACATTCCTAACCAGGATAATTTTTATTTAAACAGTACAGATCTACCTTCCAGCTACATGTGTCAGATTTTGGCTTCCACATAAAGAAGAGGAAGTAGGATTGTTGTTATCACTTCAGATGCAATTTTTGAGAGCTCATAAAACAACTCCAATTATGGAATACAACTGATGTCACCAGACTGTGATGGATTTGACACAAAACTGGGAGGAGTGGCTGACACATCAGAAGGCTGTGCTGCCATCCAGCGAGATCTGGACTGGCTGGAGAGCTGGGCAGAGTGGAACCTTATAAAGTTTAACAAGGGCAAGTGTAGGGTCATGCACCTAGGGAGGAATAACCCCCAGAAGCAGTACAGTTTAGGGGCTCACCTGCTGGAGGGTAGCTCTGAGAAAAAAGACCTGGGAGTCCTGGTGGACAACAGGCTGACCATGAGCAAGCAGTGTGCCCCAGGTGGCCAAGAATCCAATGGCATACTGGGATGTATCAAGAAAAGTGTGGCAAGTAGGTCGAGGGAGGTTCTCCTCGCCATCTACTCTGCCCTAGTGAGGCCACATCTAGAATACCGTGTGAAGTTCTGGGCTCCCCAGTTCAAGAGGGACAGGGAGATATTGGAGAGAGTCCAGAGAAGGGCTACAAAAATCATTAGAGGAACGGAACATCTCCCTTATGAGGAGAGGCTGAGGGACTTGGAACTTTTTAGTCTAGAGAAGACTGAGAAGGGTTGTTATTAATGCATACAAATACTTGTAGGGTGGCTATCGGGAAGATGGGTCGAGTCTTTTTTTGGTGGTGCCCAGTAACAGGACAAGGTAATGGGCACAAGTTTCAATATAGGAAGTTCCACTTAAACATGACGAGGAACTTCTTTACTTTGAAGGTGGCAGAGCACTGGAACAGGCTGCCCAGAGAGGCTGTGGAGGCTCCTTCTCTGGAGACTTTCAAAACCTGTCTGGACATGTTCCTGTGTGGCCTGCTCTAGGCAATCCTGCTCTGGCAGGGGGGTTGGACTAGAAGATCTCCAGAGGTCCCTTCGAACTCCTATGATTCTATCACTTATTGAGCTTTAAAGCTTGAGATGTCTGATTCTCCTTAAGAACGGTGAGCAGAAAGGGTGGATAGATAGGTAAAAAAAGGAAAGAACACTCTGAGTTATCCTACTTTGAAATTCAGTCATTTAAATAAATGCAATTCTATATTGCACTGGGACCTAAATGTATATTAAGAAAGAAAATAAGGGTGTGTTCTGTTAGCTTTGGGTATCATTTAGTCTGAACCAGAGGTACATTCTTAAGATTCATGCAGTGATGAAATCTGGCAAACAAAGACTGCATTAAATAAACAGTGTTGTTTAGTGCTTAGGGAGGCATCTGGCTCTAATTTTAGATAATCTACTTCTATTCATGTCTCCATCCCTATCAAATGGTTGTCTCTGCTTCTTTAAGCTTTTGTTTTCAATTGCCATCTTTTGTGGGGAAACAGCTACACTGATACTTGCTTGAACCTTAAAGCATGCCAAACGTAATGATACAGAAGGATGCACATGACTTCAGCAGTCTCCAGTTGAATGTCACAGAATTATAATTTTACAGAATATTATTAAAATAAGAGCCTTTTACAAGAAATACATGCAGTACAAACCTCTTGGGTTACATTTTACCTTGTTCTAAATGGCTAGTTCCCATGAAGCAAACATTTCAATACGTAGTTGATCCACAAGAACTGATATAAATTATGGAATGTTGGAAGTTTCTTAGTTCTGTTGATATTAAGATTGAAAACATTATCTTTTGTTATGTTAACTCGTCTTCTTAGAAACGAAATTTCACTAGACAAACTGTATAATTCAAAAATTTATTATTCATTTATGTACAACTTTTGTTCAGTTCTCTTCTATAGGAAGGTAAAATTGATTTATAGGCTTTGGTCACGATTGAATACAATTAAATCAATTACCTTGCACATCATTATCTTGAACGTTTATAAGTGTTTCTACTGGCTTGTGTTTTTATGAATGATCACATATGCAGAAGTTAGTGTTTGAATATGAATCTCTGAGCTCAGAGGAAAGTGATCCAGAACAGTGAGAGAATGTGAGACAAGGCTGCACCTTGCAGCTGCACCAATATAGCTATAGGCATGGTGACAGCAATTCAGAAGGGCACCAATGCTGTTACAGGTCAATAAAGTTTGGGAGAAGGAAAAGAAAAAAAAACCAAACCACAAAACAAACCAACAAAACGACAACAAAAAACCCTCTTCTCCCTTAAGTAGGGAGTAATGTTGCAGGAGAAACCTGAATAACTATCAAGGGTATTGAAAATTGAAAGACCTTAGGCTTTCCTGTCTGGCTTTACAGATTTTCAAGAAAAAGCATTTTCTATAAATGCACTTTATAGCATTTTGTGTTATAAAGAAATTTCCAGAAGATCCAGGAAAACTTTATGAAAGATCTAGTCGAGGAGTCATTGCATGAAGGCACTCTTGTCACATCTTTACTAAGACTTCACAGACCACAAGAGATTAAAAAGTTAGATGCACTCAGTTCAGGGTTAAAGCTGATGTAAAACCTCATTAAATTAAACCTGGGCCCGGTGAAGTCAATAACGTTTTCACTAACTTCAGCAAAGAGAGAGTTTTACCTGCTTAACTTGAACATTGTATAACTATGATGAATCCTTTCCCTTAAAATTTCATTATCATTTTTTAGCATGTTAACTCAAACTAATTATCACTGAAAGTTGTTTTCAGGTAAAAGTTTGGCAGAAAAATATCTCTGATCCAACAACCTGTATTTGCAATCATCAAAACCAGTCCGAACTTACCAGTATGCTGACTGAATGTCTTAATAGCTGTTCATTGAATAGAGACCTGTGGCATTTAAAAACTGTAATACTAATAGGCTATTTTATATTGACCGGTTCTGATTCTCTTTAACAAACAGTGGTTTCCAACCACTCTACCTCATAGGAAAAGTATAGCAATGCAGAAAATTTTTATGCATTCTCATCATCGTTTAATTATTAAACTTTCATAGGTCCATAAAGGAGTATATTGTATATTTTTACAATTATTTTATCTTATTTTTTTCCCCTAAATTGCAAATGGTTACACTTATCTGAGAAAAGAGATTACCTGCTGATCAGTAAGTTTGGGAGTTTATTGTGTCACTCTGTTCTAATCAAGTATGTTGATAAGGCCTTTATACAGATAAAAGAGTGACAATAGCAGCCTCCTAGCTGACTGCTGCCAGTTCATATGTCCTATGGTACATTACGTTTATCTTCCATTGGGGTCTAAAGAAATTTCTTTCCAAAGTAATCAGTTGGCGTATTCACAGTGCCTCTGTTTGTTAGGATCCAAAACCTCTTTATATCGTATCTTTCTCCTATCCTGTATTATTTTAGAAAAAGCCCCTACTGAGGGGAAACCACATAATGTAATCTATATCTGGGCTAATACAATACAAAAATGGCCAGAAGCAGCTCCTTTGTCAAGGGTGAATTCCCTTATCTCCATCACTCCTCATCCACCAATTTGTCTCTATTAATCACCCAGAAAAGGTATTTTTCATGTCTTACAAGAGCTATTAATATATCCTACTACCTAACTCTTTCTCTGTTAAAAAGTCCTTAAGACAATCATTGCTGGTAAAAGTACCCAGTTCTCACAGCCAGGTTGTGACTTTTGCATTCCTTGAGAGGACCTGAGCTAGTCCTAGGAACCACCCATACACTCTCCTCACTTAAATGGAGAAGGACTAATAGGACTTTTCACTCTTTACTTCTGCCAGGCTTTGAATTTCTGACTGATTTTGTAAACATAATGAGACACGTGGAAAATGAGAACCTTAGATTATATTGAGCTTGTAAATTGAGTGTGCATTCTCCAGATATTAGGTCCCTTTTAACGATATCTTAAAAACCTTTTTCTTTTCAAAACTAGAATTCTGTAATGACTTATTGGGCAAAATTATTTTTCATGAAAGTCTCCTTTGTTAAAGAAAGTTATGTTGCTGTGATTTTTTTTGCCTCAAATCAAATATATTCAGAAGTTATCTCTGTTCCTACAGTGATTGTTCTGATTTTAAAAAGTAAAGTGTTAATTGGATGTTTTTAAAAAGCAAACACTTCACATATTTTTCCAGTATACTGCACTGGTAGGCTTTTAATGTACCCTGGGATCTCACTTTTCAGTCTCAGATAGTTGGTTTTGATGTCAGTCATCCCAGATAGGTGAATAAATCTTATCATCTCTATACACAGGGAAGCAAAGACAAATATAGGGTCTGAGTTAGCACAGTGCAGGCTAATGACAGCTTCCACTGACTTCAGTAGCTGTTTACTGCTCATCATTTTTAAAGATCAAGCTACTTGTGTTGACTGTTAGACAAAGATAGACTTGTTTTTTAATGAGTTTTGTCCTTCTAAAGTCACATGAAAGCTATTAAAGTTATTCTAGGAAATACTGTATTTCTCTACATCAGAAACTTCAGGATATGAGTTTAACAGTGATTCATATCAGGTGAGCATTAAAAAAGTAAATTCTTTAGTAGTCAGTTATCATATTTACAATCTCTCTGGCTCAGCAAGGACAAGACAAATAACAGATTTTAGAGCTCTCATCTTCAGGGATTATCTTTTCCCCTTTTATATTAAGTGACTGTATTTCTGTGTCAAAAGTCCTATGCTTATTTTTGCAATGTCGAAGACTCTTATGCCTCTTACAAAAACTAACACAGTCTTCAGCTAACATTTCAAAAATCTAATTGCTTCTATGTCTCCTTTATTACGCAAAGGTTCAATAATAAACAACAAATACCTTGCAGTGCAGTTGCTTAAATCTTAGAGAGTCTTACATACTTACACTTAATATATTTAAATGCTTTGCTGAATAGGGATAGAGTGTTGATCTGAGGCCAGAACACACTGCCTGAGGCTATCAAAGCTACTGCTTTAAGCACCAGAGTTAGAACTCCTGTTCCCCATTCCCATGCATGTTTGCAGGTCACTAAACTCCTATACTTCATAGTGAAGTTGATTCTACTATTAAGAATACTCATTTCACTGGGTTTACAAATCAGAAAATAATAATTGTATATGGAGGAAACAGTTTCATGATTCAATGTAATGCATCAGCTCTTTTTACTTCACGAGTATTTTACATCTCTTATGACAGCAGAGAAAGTTTATATTTCACAGATTTTTTTTTTCTTTACTTTTCACTTGGTTTTGTTGCTGTGAAGATAGAAAGGGGATGAGATTGCTTTAATTGCCACATACCTGTGACTACAATAATTTTTAATTTAATAAAGTTAAGGTAGGAGTTTTTCTTACCAGCAAAAATATTTTTTCTCCTTACAGAACCTGAAGATGCGTGGGTGAAAATTTTTTCATGTATGTCATGATGTACAGATCACACAATGAATTGCTTGTTTCTTTAAAGTTACATACAATTAATCTCAAGACATTTTGAACACCTTCCCTCAAAAAAATATAAAAGGTTATTTGTTCCTAGCTGTTGCTTTCTTAGACTCAATTTTCCTAGTGTGTCAGACTCAATTTGTCCCAATAAAATGCAGAAGAAAATAACATTCTGCAGCATTATAACCGCTGGACTTTGAGGAATGCTTTAGAAGCCTTACAGATTCTGTCTTTCAGCATAACTGCAGAAACTACATTTCAGCCTCATCCCAGCAAAAGTGTGAGTGTGTTCATGGATGACCAAGGGAAGAGATCAGTTATTCAAGGCTGATGCATCTGATGAAGGATGCTTAAATATCCATCTTCCCATCTCCCAGATGGAATCTCTATGTTTTCACTATGGTGAAGATAGATTATACACCAATTCAGTAGAGCACTTGCAGGTGTGGATTTGACAGGACAGGGGGGCAAGAAATAAAAGAAAGGGTTAAAAAAAAAATCTACTAAAGATGAAACAAGGTACCTCATATCACATTCATAAGGAAATGGTTTTGGGTTTTCGATAGAGACTACAGAATTCTTCTTAATAGCTAGTTGCCAAAACAGATGCCCTGATTAATGAGAACAGATGGATTTCTCCAGAGGGTCTGCAGATTTAGTCAGTACTTTCACTAAATGAAATGCTAATGATCTGGCACTGTGCTTCTCTGTGTGGATTAGAAACCAGTAATATTATTTTATTTGTATTTGGTGGAGTTAGAATGATCCCTTTTAGACTTTTCAGATATAAAGTTCTAGTAATTTGCATGGATTGCACCTTTATCTCACAGGAGCTGTACCTGAATGACCCAAATGCATGTGCTGGATTTCACTGCTTGCAAAATCTTTTGCCAGTTTATACATTCCTTACAGAATCTTCTCAAGATCTAGAGTAATATCTGGGTTTTTCATTTTTAAAATGCAGTTTCCCAAGGCAAATGAATCACTTAATTCTGCTAAAAAATAAGGTTATATGAAAAATTTTCACAGTTATATACAGCACAAGCTTGTTTCCTTGAGTTTTTCAAAATAATATCCAAGTATAATTGATCTCAAAATTTTGTAGCACGGACACTATGGAACTGGTCAGTTTCCATCCCTAAATCTGCCATTAATCAATATTTCTGTTAAAAAGAAATTAATACAGTTTTGTTTTCCTAATGAATTCTGCTCTAAAGTAGTTGACTCAAGCTTCTCTCTTCTTCTTTCATCTAAAAATTTTCTTTGGTGCACTGTAATTTTTGTTGTTGTTGTTTTTATTTCTCTGATTTTCCAATATGGCTATTTTAAGACAAATCCGCTATTTGCAGAATTCATACCTGCCCACCTCTATCCTTCAGCCATCATTTTTCAGTTTCTGGAAGGGAAGCTGAGGAAAATAATGCAGAAGAACCCAATTATTCATTTTAGAGTTGATCTGTCTTCTCAGTAAAAACATTCTCATTAATCTCAAGAGAAGGATCCCTAGCTGTTATTCGCTTTAAAGAATCTGCATCTATAGTCTAGCAAGTATGTAAGCTGCAAAGAGCAGATTTTCACTGGTAAACTGATGTTTTTGCTAAATATGATTCCTTTTCAAATCATAAAATAACAGCAAATTCCTTTAGGAACTCTTGAAAATCTATGCACCAGAAGTGGGTGTAAAAATTAAAAACCAGGACTAGAAAGTTGACAGTATGATAAAGCAGTATAACAAAGATAAAGGAGCTTGCAGTTCGCAGTCATAGTGACTGACGGGGAAATTTGTCACTGACATTTCTTTGGAAAAAAAAATAAATTAAAAAACCTCCTCTGTTCAGGTACTGACTACTTGCACAGAGAAAGATGAGTCAATAATAGCCAAAAGTGACATTAAATTTGGGGCAGGGTCTGCAGAGAGAGCTCCTAATAGCATGCATCAGTGCTGTAAACTGTGTCCACAACTGAAAAGTGCCAGCATGCCTGCAGTACCACAGAATTTGTTGTGTGGTCTCACAGAATAGTCTGGCAAGTAGCAGGTAGTTTCATTTTGTTCTGATATCACTGCACCATTGGTGATTTGCCAACCTGTTACTCTGTGTAACATTTTGTCAGGAGTATCATATTTGTGGCACTGTCTGATTCATGGTACTACACTGAGGAAGAGACGACAGCTTTAACTGAAATTTGACACAAAGTGTCTTCAGTTTCCATGATTTAATTAAAGAAATGATAGGAAACCACTTTGAGCAGACATTTGATGATGACTTCCCTTTCAGAATCAATTTTCCATGCCAGACGTCGTGTCCTTTCTAAATCCATTTCATGGGCAATCCGGTCTCTGTTCTTCTCCTTTCTTATTCAGAACACTGTGTGTTATCTTGCCCATACACTGTACTGAAGTCTAAGTTACACTGACACTATTGCATTTACCAACTATATTTGTACTCCTAAAGAAAGTATTGGATTTGACAGGTTTTGGAGGCTATGAATTCATGCTGATTGACATTAATTATATTTCCTGCCTTTAGTTACTTATTAATCACATACACTTCTTATTCAGTTTTCTCCTTCTATGGGGTTGTGTAGGACTTCAGATCTGATGGGAAAAAAAAATACTCAGAATAAGGCAATGTGGGATGATGCAGTTCGAACTTACTAAATAGAAATACCAAATTCCTGGAGGGAAATAAATAACATTGCCAAATAGCCAGTGAAACTTCTCTGTTCCCATCCCTTATAGTAAATATACCAAGCAGTCAAAATTCATTTTCAACAATTCATCGGCACTGGAGTGCATTAATGTACATCAGGATGAAGGCTGGCTTTAAACCTTCAAACAGATTCTGGTTGTAGTGCAACAAGATTGCCCACTAGAAAAAAAAGAATGTGAACTGAGTCCTGTTGCATTTTACTCTGCCAAAAATTGGAAATGCTGAAGACCACGTGCTGCTTAAGCCTTGTTAAACATGACGTGGAATGACAACATTGTCATAAGTGAGCCCTGTATGTGACGGTGGGAAATGTAAATCACTGTCTCTAGCTGAGGCACATTTCTGTGCTTTGCTGTCTGCCATTAAAAGATTACAATAGATGAGCCCTGACCATAAGCTGCATTAACTTCCTCTAATAGATTCCACATATGTTTCAGGCAGAAGAGTGAATACTATGGGTGTCTGCCCTCTCTTCCCCTCCCAAAATGCTACGGAAACATCTTCTCTTGGACTGTGGACCCCAAGCCTATGTAGTGCTGGAGTCAGACAGTGCCAGGGAGCTGACTTCCTCCCATAGACAGCAGGTTTTCATGCAGAGGAAGCTCTCCATGGAGCTCATGCTGAGTGATGGAGTAGCTTTGGGACTGTCTCCCATTTCAAATGCTTCAGGAAGGAATTTCACCTGCACTAAATTTGAAGAATTATCTTGTGGGGAAGTGGTATTTTATGAAATTTTCTATAAAAGTGCCAGGAGAAAAACATTTATGAAGGTAGAAATGAAACTGCTGGAAAGGAAGAGGGAGCTTAATGTTGTCAACATTCTGTGGGGGTTGTTTTGGCTTTTTCTGGCACTGTTAAGCTTATTCTGTCAAATAGTAGTAAACAGCTTCTTTGACAAATTACCACAGCAATTAAAGGAGAACCTTTAAATTCCCACATGAAACTAAAAAGCACTCTATCATTTCTAATTTATTCTAACATAACCTGCATTGGCTTCCTTGTATGTACAGCTCACATCAAGAAGAGCTGAAGCACTGAAAAAACTGCTAGAGTATAAATTACTCAGGTCTCACTCTATATCAGATAGAGTACAAGATTCAGTTCTTGCTTCTCACACTGGTGGAAAGAATGCTGTGGGCTTTGATGTGTCTACAAACCCAGCTCAGTCCCTCAAAGAAATACAGTGAGAGAGAACCTGTTCATATAACTAGATCATAATGAATGCAAACCCCATCTTTAAACATTTCCATGATCATAGCTACATGACAACTGCAAACCCAATTTGTACAGTTTACAGAGAAAAAAACATTATTTTCATATTGCAAATTCAACCTAGGATTAGAGACCCAGGTGGATTTTTTTCCAGCTCATTCGTCAGCATGGAAAAAAAATTACAAACATACAGCGGCTACAGCTTGCCTAACAAGTCTGTAAGTGGTGCATAAGGCAGAATCTGAACCTAGCTCTCATTCTCAAAATTTAATTGGCTCCCTGGGGCAAACTGTTGAGAAAGGAAATAAATATGACTCTGGATTGAGGTGGCCTAAAAGCAGTATCAGTATCAGATCATAGGAAATGCAACCCTCAACTCTCTGAGTTACTTTATTTGTGCATCTTGAATGTAGGATTTCACACAATTTATGACTGCACAACAAATATCCATTTCCTAACAAACATTGTAAATTGCTGGGATTATCATGCTACTAGATAAAACATTTGCAGGTTTACCCATACCTTGTCACTACAGGCACTACAGAAAAACCTTCAATGGACAGGTAAACTTTAAGGAGACATCGGGGGAGAACTTCGTTACTTGGAGCAGCCCGATACTGATTTTTTCCAAGTTGGTATTTTCAAACTCACCTGGTTTTGCATTTTTTCTTCTCAGGTTCCTATACCTTTTCATGTGAATGTTCCTCACTCAGGACTTTGAGTTACTGACTATTCCCAAATCAGCCCTTGATTCTCCTTTTTTTAGTCTTATATTATCTTGCTTTATGTGCTATTTCATTTACGGATTGACAATGTTTTTGACAGTAAAACTGAGCTGATGTCATGTAACTAAATGCCATGAAACTGGATCCTTACAATGGCCCAGGTTTTCAAGGAGAGGCTAAAGAATTTTAGACACCTCAAGTACTTCTTGTTTCCTCTGTTCCCTGGAATTTGGTGTTTTTTTGCCATGGGCTGGTTCAGTGAATAGGACAAACGAAGAATTTAGACAGAATACACGGGTATAAGGACAGTACAGAAAGCACCCATATGTTCAAACTTCTACTGTCTTAAAGCAAATGCTCATGAGCCCTGGTTCTCAGTGAGAACCCATTGTGGTAGGCATCGTTACATCGTCAGTTAATTTTTCTCACTGCTTTGAAAACTACAGTGTTTCCTTCACTTTTTGTTCTTCAGTCACCTGGCATCATAGGGGGGATTAAATTGATCTGGATTTAATGTGTAACCTAAAAATTCTTTCATTAAATGAAATGGTAAATCTTTGGCTACAAAGAGGAACATGGGTTATGTGCTCATTAAAACATTAAAATTTATCAAAACTATTTCCTTCAATAACTAGTTCAGTCTCAAATGGTGGCTATACCTCATGATTATTTGGAGAAGTATTATCTCACAACACATAAACTAGGCTAAGCCAGTTCTGTGCAGCACAACACGTTGCGTTCTGGCATAAAGTGAAGCTGCCAACTCTTGCATGTACACTGGCTCTTTCACCTGAACTCCAGCCTCAGACCTAATAATACTGGTAACAATAATAGTAATAATGAAAACAGGAAAGGGAAAGGAGAACAAAAGACAGAAAGACAGAAGGATTTAAATTCTTCATGTGATACAAATGTTATAAGAGCCAGAGAGATGTGTAAACTTCTCTTGCAGGAGCAGGAATGAGTGCAGCATCAGTGTGCATTGCCATAAAAATAACAACAAACACATACAGATATAATAAAGGAACATAAATGCTGATGCTGTAATTCAAAGTATTTTCTCTAGTAGCTGGATTCAAACAACCTTGACAACACTTACAGATGCTGTGACAACTGGAATGAATTGTTTCTCTGTGCTTACACAGGTGACAATCCGACTTTTTGCTCCAACCCAGGATAAGGATTTTTTAGAAAATATTAAACTGGTTGTGAATGAAAGACAATCTGACTCTTTCCTTCACCTTTTTGATTTTTAATCTGAGCTGGGAGGAGGAAGAAATATTGTAGTCTAAACACAATTGAGGTTAGCAGGAGCTGGGGTAGAATTCGCTGCTAAGAAAGGTTGCTGAATCTGCTTTGTAGTTCTTATTCTTGCTTATCTTCCAGCTTCTGATTCTATAAAGAAAAGATTCAATACAGAGAGATAGGCATGATTTGTTGAGCACAATTTCAGTTCAAGACACTGGATTTATTGCAAAGCTGCAGATAACTTTATTCAATTGTTTTCACAATAAGGTTACATTTTTTTCTGAAAGTGGGAATCAGTTTATTATTCCGACCTGAGGGATGATGCCAAATTATAATTGAAATTGAGATGATTGATGAACCAGGAGCTGATGCAGAGGGGCAATGCCGTGTTTTAATCAGAGGAGCCAAATGAAAGCTTACTACCCTCATGAGCACAGTGCTGCTGTGGGGCAGGATGGCTGTCAGGAGCTTTCCCTTCCAGCCAAGGCCTGGCTCACAGTCTTGCCCATGCTTTTTTCCATTCCCCCATGGATGGCAGACCGCAGACTCTATAAGAGTTGGAGTAGAAGTCTACTTCTGCTTGGCAGTTCTGCCCAGAGCCAACTGGCATTAAAAAAGAGCTGAATATCAATGGTTTGTTACAGCTGAATGATTCTTTTCAGGGCCAGACACCAAATGTTTGGGTTTTTCCAAATGCAGACATTCTCCCTAGACTTTTTTGCTAGCTGGCATTTGTGTCAGAGCCCAAAAGCTTTCCAGCTTTGGTGGCTGGCTGGAGTTAAGCTGCTGTTTCTTGGGTTGCTGGTCTCTTCAGTCAGTCCTTGTAGGGAAGAAACTTGTGTGTGTGCTGTTTTACCAGGTATTTATGGAGGTCTAAGGGAGGAAAGGAAGAATTAATAGAGTCCTTTTAATCCTTGCTAGTCAATCAGTGTTTCTTTAGAGCTTTATATTCTGAAGATCCAGCCAACCGCCCAGAAAGGAAAAATCCCTTTTGTTATAATCTATAGAGCAGACTTGGTATAGTAAGGGAAATTGGGATCACCAACACTCAAAGATCATTTGCATTACAGGATCTGTTGACAGTTCCTTGTTTTGAACTGACAGGAATAAACAGATACAGGTTTTTTTTAATAAGCTGTTTTCTCAGTCAAGTTAACACATTCAGAAATCATACTGAGAACCTTTGACGCTGTAAATTGTTCAACAGCAGGAGCCTTATGTGCAAAGATTGTGGTATTGATAAAAACTAGCCAACTTAAGATCAGACTTGTGCTCCCCTTTGTGAAGTAAACATTATGATATTTCCAACTGTATTTAATTCCCACCAAGGTAGATACAATCCTATGAGAATAGTACCACACTCCCATTTTTGAGAACAGTAACATGTCTTGCAGAGGCTGAAATGTGTTACATGGTTAGTCTGTATTTGCAAAATGCAATATTTATATTTGGTCCAATTATGAATAATAATTGGTAGCATCATGAATAGGGTAGATAATCAATATAGGAAATTTCCCTTCTGTGGACTCACTCTGATCACACCATGTTTGTATTTACCTTATTCCTTTCTTCAGGACAGAGAGGTATGACTAAGTATGGATGCATACCTCTAAGAGATCTAGAAGATCTCTTCTGGAGTCTCATTGACTTCAACAGGTGAATACATCTCTAGGACCTTACTCCATGACCACTGAAATTAACAGTAATTGGGCACAATACTTCTGCTGTGTTTCTTATACTTACCCATTATTTTCCTGTGATAACCTCATAAACTGTCCAAAGCTCCAGTGCAAAATCAAATTCTCTGCTGCTACAATCCAGACTTTACCCCTGTTCCATCTTGTCTGGGTAGTATAGTTCTGCATGACTAATAAACCAAGAAGAACTATAGTAATTACAAAGCCTACAGTGCAGTATTTATTGCAGATGACACAGGCAGTGGCTTAAAAGTTAGCCTGATTTTTCTTTAAGTGGCTTGTCTTTTCATTTGATGACATCAGAAACACAGTAAGCTAGATTTTCTGCCAGGGTAATGGGGTGAAAATGCACCCATTTATAGCAGCTGAGAATTTATCCCAGCATTTTTAAAGCTCCCACAGCAGCATATAATTTATGGGCTTTTCTATAACAATGTTCACTGTTACACAGTATGTTTGGCACCAAACAAACCTTTGTAAGACAGATGGTTCTTATTATTGCAGTGAAAATTATTTCCTAAAAAAAATCACATCCATAATATTTCCTGAAAGGGGCAGGGGTGTTATTTTGGGCTTTTTTGCTTAAGGAAGAAAAGCTCTCCCCTGAGCCTCCTTTTCTCCAGGATGAACAACCCCAGTTCCCTCAGCTGCTCCTCATAAGACTTGTGCTCTATGTTTGTTCTGATATAGAAAATAAAGTTATTGCCAAAACATCTATAGTGAAGACCAATACATCGCAAGAGGCAGGTTTCCTATTGAAAACGTAATTTCTGCATTCAAAGTTTATCTGATCATTTTGCAAACAAAGATCAACTAGGATGGCAAGCCAAATGCACTGTTAATCATCTGATTGTACATGCAAATCAGACAGGTAGGGACATGGTGATTCAGATTGGCATTTTGCCAACTCAGATGTTGTTTATACAAACGGTAGCTAGAAGTGAGCTACAATGTATCAAACTTATGAAAATGTACTAGTTAATAAATTACTGTCCACAAATAGATGTTTTCCAGAAGCAAAATGATCTGTATGCTGAGACACAAGAATCCATTTTTAACTGCCATACTTTATTGAATTTTGCAGTCAGGGTAATAACAAAAGCTCAGTTGCAACTAAGCAACTGGGTGTGAACCTTTTTCTTTGAACACCTCTGTAGAATGCTGACAGATCCTAGCTGCAGGGCATGCTTTCTGTGTCTACAGTCTTGTCTGAAGGGAATCAGCTAGTGCTGCTTCTCAGTCTAGTTTCTGGTCACCAATGTACTTGAGACATGCATTAACATGATGAGCCTTGTCCCTGAGAGATGACAGTCTAATATAAGGAAAAATGTGGAAACTAAAATTATCATATTTTACTTCTGTAGGATACCTCACCCAGCAGAAATAACTCATACACTTTTCTAGTCCCATTTAAGCCATTCAAATAATCCTTTGAATATGGGCTAAAAGTAGCTTTTCTGATGTCCAAGTGATTTAGGAATTCAAGCCCAATTGGAGAGTCACTTCATAAAGAAATTTCTCATTTCTTTAAGATAAGAAACAAATCTTAAGTATGCTCGTAGAACCGGAATATTTAGTAGGACAGATACTCCTAGATGGTGGGACTTAACAGACACGTAGCTATTTTTATACAGGAACCTAGAAGAATAACCTGTAGGTGAGCTGCCTTTGTTGTTGAAGTATCCAGATGTCTCCCTTGTTCTCATGTTTGTAGAAGCAATGGCTTATTGGAGAAAAGATACTTTTTCAAAAGCTATCAAACATGGAAGTAATGCTGGGGGTGTTAGTCTGACTATCATTAGCTCAGAAAAGGTCACCCTGACAACCTGGTTTTATTTAGTTTTACCTTGATAATCTAGTTTTATGGTTTGGTTTTCATCCGGAGAATCTTTAATCATTCTGTCATTTAAAAAAACCTGTTACTTCTAATTAACAGGATGAATCCTGAAAGCATCATCTACTTCAAATGAAACTGAAACTGCAGGACTTTCAGAATCTGGTTACCCAGATGTTTGGCCAGAGCAAAAAGGCTTACTTCACTGCTCTTCTGAGAACAGATTCTGTTCCATGACATGCTCACAGCTTTACTTTCATGTGTGGTCTACTTGGCCTACCCCTGTGACAAATCATACTTTGTGTTCCTCCTTCCTCTCAGTGAACTCGGCAAGTGGCAGGAGCCCAGGTTGTGTTTAGCTAATAACTTACTCTGATTTTATTTTCTGTTTTCTTTCCTCCTTCCACAAAGCCACCTATGTCCCAATAGGGGATCTCAGCTTCCCAAAGTAGCTCCCCATCTTGAAATCTCCAAAGACAGTGGGTTTTTTGGGGCATTTTTAGAATAATACAATCATTTAGGTTGGAAAAGACCTTTAAGATAGAGTCCAGCCATTAACTGTAAATTCAAGTCAGGCTGATTTCTGTTATCTACCTTATGGATGGCAGAGCGCTTCAATATATGTTGTTACTTTTGAACAAACTATCGGGTGAAGAATATAAAGAGCTGTTTAAAGAATACATGATAATCACCGTATCATTATTTAATTGTTTACTTCAACCAAATACTAATGCCAGGTTATAAACTGAATTAACTGTATTTAACAGTGCATACTACTCACATGATATCTTAAACATGCAAGTTTATAATTGTTCTGGTTTCAATGAGCTATACTCTAAGTGGACACCCTTGTACATGCTATGAAGCCCGCTGCATCGGAATTGTGAAAGCCTAACTGTTTCTAGTTACCTCAAGCATTGCCTGAGTCTTTCTTCACATTTCATGGATGTAAAGCAGAAGGGCTTTTAACTGATGACTCAATCAAGCATCTTGATGGAGAGAATGGAGATGTATCCTTAAACACAAAGCTCATCTCCAAACAGTGCCCTGACCAACAAACTTTTAAGCACAGCAGACACTGGCCCCGTTCAACCAGGGTTTGGAGCTATCCTTCACCATCCTCTCTTCATAACCAAAGCAGCTTTGAAGTGATGAAACATAAAAAAAAAAAAAGACTTCTGAGTAAACGACATTATTCTAGTCTTGAAAATGCTGATTTCTCATCTTGTCATGACAAGTGTTGTGAAGTTATATCTAACCAAGATGTGGTCAAGAACAGGTTAAATTCTCCTCCTGAACAGCTAAGCAGTGGGAGAGCTTTAAAAGACAATCTTTTACAGATAAAAAGAATTAGAAATTTGTTTGAGATGACAGGACGTTAGCCCTAGTTTCAGAAATGACACAGCCACTGATAGTCTAAGGATGAAGATGTAATTGATTATGCCTACGATTATGGTTAATGTGATTACAATACATGTCATCTTATGATGTACTTGACTGGAAGACTGAAATATATTTGGTGCATGTCAGGCTCCTTTCTGTTAATGCTTAGCTTCTATTTCTGTTATTTCAACAAAAGAATAGAAACTTCTCTGAATTTTTATGTTAGAGTGAAAGATTGTTCAATTTCCACTGGTATAAATTATAATTCAGTCCATCTTTAAAATCCACACACATTTAAAACTTTCGGAAATCATAAGCAAAGGTTGAAAAAATTATATCAGCCGCCAAATCGTTTAAGTTCCAGGTTCCTAGCGATTTTAACTTTGCCACTAACTTTATATGATGAATTTATACTCCAGCTGCATCTCCAGATGCTCACTGATAAACACTCCTTTGACTTTAATAAGTTTTGGACAAAACACTTTTATGCCTTCTTATGATCTTCTCAATATGAGCAATAAGTGATGCATGTATTTATTCAGCAGTATTAAAATGGATGATTCAGTGAAACATGAAACATTTCTACTTTTAATTTAATGGTCATATTTTATTATAATCTGTTGGTTTTAATGTTATTCATTGCATACCTTACCCTTTAATCATGTTTGCTCAGAGAAGTGCCCTGTTTTCCACAATAGGGACAGTTTGCTTTTTTGGATGTGTTAATAAATTTCTATGTACATTGTTAAAATTAACAGCAGCCTAAGTGACTGGTTTTGAAAATGGCTTGACCATGGGCCTACTATGTTTACACATATTCTTTCCATGTATGTGTAACAAGTAGGTGTAACAAACTAAGTAGTTTCCATATGACCAGTGTTCCCAACACTTTTTGTGTTCCTCTAGGGACAGCAGCCCAAGCCTGAGGAAGGACCCACTGAGGTAATCTGTGAATAAACAGAGAACACAAACCAGCTCCTTTTTCAAAGACAAAGTAAGTATTCGTTGATATATCCCAGCACACCAAGTCTAACCTTTTCATCTTGTAATTATTGTGGGTGTTAAAGAGCAGAATTACTCTCTTACTGACAGATGTGTCATTCTTCTTGCCTTTGACTCTGCCTTTTCTGCTGTATATAGAGCAGTCCTACGCTCCCACTGCTTTGAGTGAAAAGTCATGCATTCTCTCCAGAGGCTCAAGCATTGGCTAAACCTTTCCCAAATGACATTAAAGGTTTTAACCTGGACTAGTAGCCATTTAGCATTTCTCTAGATCTGCTATTAGCCTGCTGAGGTACTGAGCCTGTTGGAGTATAACTCTACTTGCAAAGTGCAGTTAAAAGGCTAACACAGGGTTTGGGTACAGTTTAGCCCAGGTCTGATCATCCATACTGCAAGGCCATCTTACATTATCACATATTTTACTCTCACTGCATCTCTACTTGGATGTGTCACTTGAATTTATTTGGTCATGTTCCACAGCTCTTTTACCTGCAGTAAATTTTGTAACGTTCTGTAGCATTAGTTGCTGCCAATTGTGAGAAAAAATTGTCTTTTCTGAGTACTATGGGAAACTGAGATTAATCCTTTTCAGGTGATTAAACTTTCCTTCTCATTGTAGTGTGAATGGGTAACAGTGGTACACATCTTTTATATTTAAGACAGGTGGAAAATATCACTCTATCTGTGTGAGAAGGTTTTGTGATTGACTGGGAAGGTTTTGCTGGGACAGCAATGCCTTTTCTTTCAGGCACTCATCCTTTTGTCAGCTCTCACTACCAGGTAATCCTATGAGCAGTACTGTTTAGGAGTTTTGTGCTTCCACGTACATCATCACTTCATGCTGTGGTCTGAATCTGTCTCTAGCAAGTCCCTTCCTTGCCATGACAATAGTCTACTATATTGCTTTTGCTGATGTCTAACAGAAGAGAATCTTGCTCCACTGCAGCTTGACAAGGCTACAGATTACCAGTTTTATCTATCAGGGAATGGAGACAGGGTGGATGGTGGTGAGCAGTGGCAAGCAGATGCCATTAGCAAGGCTGCAGGCTCAGTTTCATTGCTTGAATCTGGGTTCCTGCTAAAGGGTGAAATCTGCAGCTACAACCACTCCCTACTTCCTGCTTCTCCTTTCTTGGCCAGACGGCTCAATGTTCCCTCATGAACCACTTTCAGCCACACCCAAGTACTAATTGTTTAGTAACGAAAGCTTTAATTATCAGGTTATTACCATTTTAATTACTAGGAGACTGGCAGAGACTGAAGTCAGACTTCCAAAGATACATTATTTTTTTATAATAATAGAATCTGATTTCTGTTCATCCCAGAAGACATCTGTTTACAAGCATAATATTTATAAGGTTTTATTCCTGTTCCAGGTAAGATTTATGTGAAGAATCACTACGAGCTTCTAACATTTACTATGCAGCCAACTTGGATTAAACCTTGCATTAAAGATTTTATCTCTTGGTTTCCAAATTTGCAAAAGGTCTTATCCAAACCTGTTTTAAGTGTGTAAATGTTCAGGCAAATCATTGCCTGTAATCAAAAGATAAAGGCTTAGAAAATATGACCTTGTAATGGAAAAACTTATACATGGAATAGACTGCTGCAAAGAGAAAGAATTATCTGTTCCTTGTATCTACAGTGAGCAGGACAAGAAGTAATGAGGCTAAATTAGATCAAAGGAGATTTAGGATAGACATTAGGGAAAACTCTCTAATGGTGGTGATAATTAACCACTGAAATAGCTTACCTTGAGAGAACACAGACTCCCCATGGTTACAGCTGTTTAAGGACAGATTGAAAAAGCATCTGAGGAGTGGATTAGGTTTGCCTGTTCCTGTCTTGCTGCAAGGTAATGGACTAGATGTCTCTCTGCAGTCCTGCCTGTATCTTTATCAGCCATTAGTCCGTGGAGTCAGAATGATACTATAGATTTAATTGCTCATTGTGATTTTACAACTAATTAGATGCAGGACTTGCAATTCAGATGCATTTACATAATGCAAACATTTTGACAGAATGGTGTTCAGGCAAAGCAGGTGTTGCAATTCCAAAGTATATAGTAGAATCAGAACTGCTGGCTTCTCTTACTTTCTCTCTAGAAAACACAGAGTTTGTTATATGGACATTTAGAGATATGTTTGTAATGTCTGTGCTGTGAATTTCAGTTATAAATTGTTTTTTCTGTCAACTATGAGAAACATTTTGTGTTCTGCTTAGGGCAGACTGGTAGAAAACAAATGTACATTCTATTCTTTCATGATGGCAGGACTTTTATCCTTTTGGGGCATTGCATTAATAATCTAAAATAAAGGTATCATATATCTGATGACTTATGATGATAAAATAAAACACAATCTCTTTTACAGAGATGTATCTAAGTGTTTGTACAGCAGTTTTGAGTGTAGTCTCATCAGTTATATTAAGGAATATTGAGAAAAATCAGTAGCTTCCACATACAAAGTTTAGTAGATTATTTTAGCTGTTGTGTATTCTGTGAAGTGAGCAAAGCAGATTGGTTCTTGGATAGATATTAAGTCAATTTTTCCTGTTTATGTTTATAGCTCTGTGGTGGATCTGTTGCACCTGTTCCCACTCACAAATGAAGCTTTCCAAATTCTACAGGAAAAATTATTACATAAAAATGTTACCTGCTTCCGAGGACAATCGAGTTTCTGTCTGCAGAGCCTTACGGTTTTTCAAAAGCCAAATTAAGTCAGAAATAGAATCAGCTACTTTTGGAATCAGCAATTAATTTACAAGGTGTTCACACGTGTGTGTGTCTAAATAATTTATTTGCAGGAAGATTGTTTAAAGGAAAACGTGGAGCTGTGTTCCAGCAAGGGATATGTGTGGAGGCAAAACCCAGCTGCAAGAGAGAGAATCCTCATGGGTAAGTAAAACATTAAACGAAAAGCAAAGACAAGTGAGCAGGCAGACAACGAAGGAATGGTTGGCAAAAGGAAATAGGAGGAAGGGGAGTAGACAGGCATGAAAGTAGAAATATAAGTGAAATGCAGCTTCAAAGAACTTCTCAGAAGAAGAACAGAGGCTCAAATTTGGTGCCAAGGGTTATAAAAAATAAAGAAGTAAGAGTCATGTGATTAAAAGTGACAAAAATACAAGACTAAATAGCTTGAAGAGCCAAGGCTAGAGAATGTAGTTGCTTCTGGATATTTTCAGGGTACTTCTAGAAGCTCTCTCCAATCAATGAACATGAGAAACTCAGAGGAATGTTGAACCAATTGCAGAGAAGCAAGGTAGGAGCTGGAGCAGCTAGCATGAAACAGAGGTTGTAGTGATCAGGAGAGGTTGCAACATTGTCCATTGGACTCCCACTTTTCTTCATAGGACAATAATTAGAAAATCACAACTCCAGGAAACTGCTGAGGACCTAATCAGGCCTGGACCAAGAATTGCTGTTACTAAACAGAATAATGTTTATAACTGTGAGTAGTACAAAAAAAGACCAAAACAACTAAACAAAAAAAACCACAAACAAACAAAAAAACCCAACAACAAATTGAAAAAAAAAAAAAAAACCACAACAAACACAACAGGAGAAAAAGTCCTAAATATCTGCTCCAGGATTTGTTCATAGTCAGGGAGTAGACTCTTGAACCCTAAGTATGTTAGTAGCCACATTTAACTCCATCATGACCACAACTCAAGCCATTTGGAAGTGCATAAAGATAATTACTTAAGCTATGAGAATGGCTCTATTATGTTGATATGAAGTCAAGGTAATACCTGGCCATAGCACTATTTTTTTTTTTTTTTTTTCCTAGCAAGTCTTAAGGAAATTAGTTTGTTTTTAGGCAGCTGAATAGTTCAATATTGAAATCTAAGAGCTACTCATTGACTCTGGAAATATTGTTTCTATCCAGAAGCTGCATAAAATATTAATGAGCATGCCTCTTATTTCCTCAGTAGACTAAGAAGCTGAGATTTAAGCAGCTAATTTATTATCACTTACACCAGCATGCAAATTAATCTGTCATTGTCTAAGCCTATAGTAAGAAATATCCTTAGAAGAAAAAGGTGAATCATCAAGAGACATGAGATAAACCACTTCTATTACCTCTGTGATTGTCCACCACTGAGCCTTTTATTTTAAAAGGAGTATAGGTTTCCCACACAGAGTTTCAGGCATGTTGATGTGTTTCTTTCTGTCCCTTTGGCTGGAGTAAGTGTAAAACAGAGATGGCAGATTCAAGCATCAGGAAGAGTAGTTGGTGTTACACCTTCCAGACTGGCTGTCAGGTCAAGAGCCTCTACGTGGTGCCCAGGAGCTTCCCACTGCTTGCTTGGCAGCCGCAACTAGAGACACAACCCACCATCAGTGGGATACTCCAGTACACAAATATCCAAGTAGCTTCCCAGAAACTAAGTAGAAAATGAAATTTTAGTGCAGGTGATAACTGAAAAATGGAGAAACCACTGTAGGATCTGAAAAGATCACCTGAAGAAGGTTGATGGAAGATTGGAATATGAAAGTGAAGGAGATTGCTAATGGAGAAGGGGAAAAGGAAGTGGGAAAGAAAATTTAATTCACCTAATTAGCATTCAGTCCAAAGGCACTGAACAGGGCTGATGTAAAGTGCTCACAGTAGTACAGAGTATAGTAGTACACCATAAAGTAATAGGATTTGACAGCATGTGATATAGATCCAGTGTTAATTAAGCTGATGAGGAATTTGCTGGGAAAAGGTATCACAGGCTGTGGTATCTGCCAGAAATACAGTGTATCTACTGAGAAATCTAACCCACAAGTGGTGTCAAAGACAGTGACTGCTGAAGATTTAAAAATTATGTCAGGAATATGAGACCAAATAAGAGATCTGAAGTGATGTGAATGTGAGGTCTCTTCTAGTTGTATTACTGTTCTTTACTGCAATGGCAAACCTGCTGTTAAAAATACAGTTAAACAAGCATCAAGCCCAGTAAACCCTTAGTGCTCCCCTTGTCTTCTGCATGTCTTCCCACTGTTCCTTTGGACCATTGCAGCCCAGGTTTGGTAACTCCCAGGTCACACTGGACTCTCAAATTCTGTCTCCCACTCAGGCTAGCAGGAGAGAGAACAAAGAAGATACTTGTAGCAGTGGATTTCTGCAGAAACTGTAACATGGTCCTGAACTACAACTAAAACATATGTTGTCACATCTGTCTTACAGATGTCTGGTCTTTATCTGTACAAGTTGTAGGAGTTTACTCTAGGGAAGCTGTGTGTGAATGTTCAAGGTCAGCCAGGCCTTGTATAAACTACAGCACAAGTTTCTCTTTTTCCATAACCCAGCTGAACAATTACGGATGTTCTTTCTTTGCCTAACTGTATGTTAGGTCATAGGCTAATGAAGGAATGAAATGTGTCCATCAGGTGCTTCTATTCCCTCCCTTCCTGCCATTACCGGTCCACGACAGTTGTCCCTGCTAGGACTCTTTTCCTTAGTCCTTGTATAGCTCAGAGTAGCTCCAGGTCATAGGACAGGGCAACAGGAAATCCTGAAATACATTGCATACATGCAAAATCCTATGCTACCATTAAACACAAGCCTTTACATGAAAAGATATAATAGGAAGTCTGCTAAATCTCTATGTGGACCCAATTTTAACACATCTGGTTTTCTGCAAAGTAAATAAATTGTTAAGCAGAAGTCAGTCATTCAATGTTGCCATCCTCAGTACCCCTCACTAAGGATGTGTGCAATTATTTCAATTGTTAATCATCACATGTATTTACAAATTTTCCTATTTTAGGAACACCAAAAATATGTAGTAAGAAGCTGTGTCAATTCTGATGTAGTGTTAATTTCTTTAGTCTCTTCAAAATTCTTCTACAAGACAAAGTAATCAGTACTGAAAAAGACATTTGCTAATTTTTATAATCAAAAATGCAATGAGCTGTGTTCATAATTCCTACCTTTATTTTTTCTTTATTCCTTTATCCAAGTTGAGTACTGCAAAGTTACATAATTGAGGGATGTTTTTTAGAAAAAGAATGGTGATGAAGTCAGTTGTTTCTTTGATGCCACTCAGAGGGACCTAACAGAAATCTTTTACTTTGCTCATTTTTGACACCTCTCTCGGTCAGAACTCAGCCTGAAAAGTGGAATTTTTAGTGTTCTTCTCTTGGCCAATCTCAAAGGAATTACTAAAACCTAGGTCTTATAGCAGCCTTCTCTCTTGCTTAGTTGTTCAGCCCTTCCTTGTTGCTCCTGCATGGACATCCTCAAGCCATTTGACAGCAAACATCCTTATAAAGTCTCCATGACAGACCAAACAGCTCTGACACCATAGTGCAATGGCATGGAGCAACTCTTCTGATGCAGAGGTTAGCTTGTTAAGCCTGGGTCAGTATATCTTTATATGCCACCACATGGTGCACTGTTTGCAGTAAAAGGCATACATTTATGGTGGAAAAAACAATTTTTTTTGTAGCAGGATCAGAGCATACTTTTGAATGTACCTTAAGTTCTTGTGGTTGTAACAGTCCATCCATTTCAGTGAGATTTAATGAAACCTATAATGTTACTTTATATTGCCTCAAGGGGTTTTTTTATACTCTACAATTTGTACAATTGTTTTAGAGAACAGGGTTGATTAAATCATAATAGGAAATGTAACTAAAGCTATTATCCCAGCAGTGGGCCAAGCACATTGCATGTTAAAACAAAAGAGAATTCCACATGGAGCACATGCATACGGTAAAATGAATAAGAGTGAACATATAGAGTAAGGGATTATAATTTTCTAGTGCTCCTCCTAAACTGTTGTTTGTTGCAGATGTGAAAAATGATACAATCTCATATTTGGATGCTACAAATTATTAGTTGTCATACTGAATCAAAATCATTGCTTTCTATAAAATGATGGAAATTATTTTATTACTTCTTATTGTCTTTCTTTAAAGTATTGTAGAGTTAGTTAAAGGCAGAAGAGGTACTAAAGAACATTTAGATCCTCTGTGAAAATAAACATGAAAACTAAAAAGAATTACAAATCTTGGCCAGAATTTCCTCAAGTTTTGGGCCATTTTCAGGTTTATAATTAAAATTGATAATTTCTGAGAGCAGACACTTCTGCTTAGTAGAAACACATTTTTTTTCCACCAAAAATACCTCATTTGAAAGTTTCATCCATCTTTAAAAGATCTGGATTCAAAGGGTTACTTATTTGTCCCATCTACTTGTATAGAAAGCAGGATATTACATTTTTGGACATGTAGTTTTGATGTCTGCCTGGAAATGTAGAGGAATTGTTAAAAGCGTGCTGGATTTCCTCAGGAAAGAGTGCCAATATCCTCAACAATACTGTATATTTATTAAAAGACAGAACAAAAAATTGAGTTTCTTCATCATCCAAGATTTTAGTGTTGCAGAAGATTCCTTCCTTTTTTTTAATTTTTGTTTATATTCTTCATTTCTGGAGTTGCTTTGCAGAAGACAGTTCAGTTTTTCACATCCCCAGTAGTGGCATTTACTTCATATTTCTTCACATTTACTTCACAGAATAATTTTGTTCTACTCAGCTACAGATACAGGGATGCACTGTCAGATGAGGTTCCTGGGAGGAAGCCTCCAGTTTCCCTAAATCTGCCTTTTGAAATTCTCCATAGGTGAAAGAGAAGAGAAAAAAAAAAAAGACAGCACTACTCTTTGAATCTCCCCCTTACTCCACCACTGCCCTGGATGTGAGGTTTGCTAGTTGCTCCTAGCAAACAAATGACATTTTGATAAGACATCTCTCGGACAGTCTAGTCATATATGGGAATGAGAGGAACAAAGCGACTGAGGGAACTAAATGACAAGTGCATGCTAAAGGTATCAGTGCACACCCAGGAACTGCTGTCACAAGAGGAGAGACCTCCTTCTTTTAACAAAGCACATTACCACCTAAAGAAAATCCACTCCTACGCATCCAGCATCTTTGGGGAGGTATCCCCAAAGCAGCAGTGCTCTTCTTTTCCTCTTTGTCCTGTCTGGCTGCGTAGTCCTCACTGCAGAGGTCCGGTTGCTCTCTTGAGCCTTTGGAGATCCACCCCTAGGTGATGATGGGGGGAGGTCAGGGCTCAAAAAGATACCTTACATATCCTGAGATAAGATGGTTCCTAACTGAATTTTGCAGCAATGATGCTGGAGCAAAGCTGGTCTCCTCACTAGCAGACACAGCACACATCTGGTGTGACATTGTCCTTTACTTGCCTCCTGCTTCAACAGAGCTAAGGCAGAGCTGGCCAGAAACCAGCCTGCAGCACACTGCAATTACATCTTTTCCCTTTCTTTTTTCTTTTCCCTTTCTTTTTCCGCTTTATCTACACATTCCTCTGTGTGTACCTTGGGAAAGCTGGCTGAAATCAAAAGTTCACTATTTTTTCCTCCAGACACAGTGCGTCAGTTACTTAAATTAAAGGACAGACCTGCTGTGAAATAGAAAGTGTTCTCCAACTTGCAGGGATTTCTCATAAAGATACTATACCAATCAGTTCAATACCTGTGGCTCTCTACTAAAAGCAAATGATATTTCACAGCAGCTAACCAAGTACACAAGAATGTATAAATGAAGCAACATGGTCTTATTCGCCTTTTGCCTTTAAGTGACCACTTTGTGCACACAGAAATACAAAAGGATTTTTTTCTTTTTAAAGGCAGCCAATGAAAATACCTAGGGTTTGGCTCCATTACACATGAATTCTTCCAGGAATAAAACGGGGTTACTTTTTTACTTAAAATTCCGTTCTCTATTTGAGTTGAAATTTTTATTTGTACCAGAATCTTTCTTTGGTAACTGGTAAAGAAATGCGCCCAGTATGAAATTATAAGCCCAGTGACATAACCACCAAGACATATCCTTTACTAAAAATTGTTTTAATTTTTGGAGTAAGACTGGATTTTAAGTCATTTGTACTTCAAGAACTCTATGTAACCTTTGAAGAATATCAGTTTAGGAACTGCTAGTTTAGATGGGAATTATTGTTTGGATGCCACATTAGAGAGAGCTGCCTCTCTGATGTTCTCAGAAAGTAAGGCCAGGAGGCTGCTCACTGTTTCTGGAGACCTTTTATAAGATACAAATCAACTTTAATCCTAAAATATCACTTCCCTGTAGAGTGAGCAATCATATAGTTTGCATATTTCCTTTTCTAAACCTTACATATTTATCCTTTAAATTATGCTTATGAGGAAACATTCCAGTCTGATTCATTAGAGTGTCTTGCATTAGAACAGAGGATGATGATAACATCTTTGGTGTATTCTTATGCTGTAATAAGGATTGAATGTTTACTTTTCCTGAACTTTCCCCAAGATTTTAATGAATCGTACCTTTGCATTCACCAAATTCACCATTTCCTCTAGTTTTTCCTGCAGATATCTCAGATACTTTATTTTCTATGTTAAAGGTTAAGGTTTTCCTATGTTTCTAGTTGATATATTCCTGTGGAGATGTCCACTACCTAACTGCAAAGAACATGAGCCCAATCCTCATGTCATATAAATTAGCTAATTGCCATAAAATCTGAAGGAAAAAATTCACGCTAGCTTAAGACCTATACTTTCTTTGTGTCTTTCAGGTAAAAAAGAAGAGAAAGTAGATAATTTTTTCACATAAACAGCATATTAAAAAAACCCCAAACAAGTGAGTGTCATAGCATACATTTATAAACATACATAGCTTGGTTTTAATCTCTGGACAAAATATCTCCAGCAAAAAAATAAGCAAATAGTTATTTTTTTCCTCCACCAGTCTATGTCTTTTTTATCTCTTCTATATATTAAAGCCACGTCTCTGACCACACAGCAGTCAGCCGGGGAAATAGGAGCAAGATACTTCTCTGGCATGTAGGGAGATCTGGAGAACTGCATCTCTGGTTCATGTTCTCTCCCCCCATATTCTGTACTGTACAGCAATACCACTCACTAAATCCCTACAATACACAGGGCTGGAAGAGAAGAAGGGGATGTGTCACCACATGATAATGCCTACCCTGTTTCTTATACTAACAGATACTCCAGCATAATCCAACATAGATATTCCTATTTTAAACTCAGTATTGGATTGGCACTTAGATAATTTTTAGGATTAAACCACCTGGAATCATCTAACTAATTTCATCAATGATTTGTAGTCAAAACAAAACTATAATAAAAGTTGCAAACCAATGAAAAATACTTGTATCCTGCACCCCAGAGAAGCAAGGGAACAAACAAGTTTGAGCTCTACTGTACTTAATACATTGAAGGCTCTGATGAAACTAGTGTGAATTTAAGGGATGAATGATGTAAATTAGTGTGCTTTAAGGATGCAATGATACTCAGTGGATGACAAAGGAATAGCTGCAAATATCTGAAGCAGAGATGACTAAAATTGTAATGCTGAGAAATTAATGCAATATATATCAATCCAGCTCATGTCATTGGAACTCAGTTACTTCAAAGCCATCAGAAAGGCATCTAAATGGGATGTAAAATCTGGTGGATTCACTTTGAGGACATGAAGGGCTGAATTCTTTTCCACACAAGATCTGATCCACAGAGGGAGCCTGGCTGTAGCTGCCAAATTCTCAAGCTGCCTAGCCTGGATTGTAAGTTAGAAAAGACTAACAGCTTTTTAACTGATCATGGTTATTAAAGGACAGTCTTCAGTTGTTGATCAGTTTGGCACAGCATCCCTCTCTTGTCTGCCTGAACAAATCACATTGTCTCTTTCCCTGTTTTCTCTAACACAATATTTGCTATGCCAAGAGGTTGCGTGGCAGTTGATATCTCAACAGCCTGTGTGGCTTTGAGCCCTCTAAGGATGCTTCCATGTGTGAGCTGGCAGCAGGTATTTCCAGAGCTTTGCTGATAATCAGGTTTCTTGCCAGCAGAGATGTTCACTTTTGACCACAGCTGTGATGGACAATCTCTGTTTGGCTGCTTATTCTTGTTCTACTTCATGTTCCTTGAAGGGACTAACTGTGCAAGGTGGATCTCTCTACAAAACAGGAGAAGATCCTGCTTCCCAGGTGATAAGTTTGCTCATAGAAGTGGAGTATTTGTGGCACAAGAGAGTTGAGAGAGTTTCAGCTCAGAGCAGGGAGCACACAGCTCATGCATAGACTGAGAAGCTATTTAGAGGAACGGAGAGCAGAAATCTGGGGCTCTGAGATGATGTAAATAAATCCTGCAGGGCCAGAAGGGATTGCTTGGAGTTTGTTGCAACACAGAAGCATTCAGTGTTGTTTGAAACCAGCTCAGGATCAACAATGTACTTGCAAGGACGCAGAGGGCAGGAGTCTTCTTGGCTATAACAGAAGGACATTAGCATAGCCATGTTAAGGCAAAGGTTCATTTTGCTCCATATCTTGTCTCTATCAGTGAGCCTCCTACAGCATGTGCAATATTGCAGTAAAAATGAAAGACTGTATCAAAAGCATTTGGAATATCTAAGGATTTATCAGTCAATCTTTATCCATATTCTTACAGACTTCCAGAAAGAACTGTAAAAGATTTGCAATGAAGGGCTTCCCTTTAAAAAAAAACATACTAACTTCTTCACAAAAAAAATCAGGTTGACTCTTGCCAGTTAAATCATATGTACCACATGACTGTTAATTCCATTCCTTACTATAGTTTCTACTAATTCACTCTATATAGCTATTAGGATTTATTGGCCTGTTGATTCCCCATAACTGCTCTGGAAACATTTTTTAAAATAGATATCTTAATGTCACCCCTGAGTCCTCAGGTATAAATGCAATTTAAGTAAGAGGGCATACATCATGATTAGTAATTCAGCTATTTCATCCTTAACTTCCTTTGGATCTCATGAGTGAATATGCTCTGGTCCTAGTGATATGTGACTGTTCATTTTTTCAGTCAGATCCAGCATCCCTTCAGCATCACTTTAGTTTCTGAGGACTTGCCCATAAAGAGTGATTATTCAACAGCAATATCCCTTGTTTCTTCTGCAGTGAACACTGGTGCAGCAGAAGCCTCTACTGCCCCTGGAACTTCTCTGTGTTCTCTTAGCACATCTTCCATATCCTGATCATCAGTGGACCCTACAAATTTCTGGCAGGCCTTTTGTTTCTGATGAATATTAATAAATACTTATGAGTAGTTTTTATTACTTTTGCTAATTGCTCTTCAATGTCCTTGTTGCCATTTCTTCTTTTGTTTCTAGACAAATAAAGGATGTATATATCTACCCATTTACATTCTTTCCAGGTTCCTCTATTTTAAAGCTACTGTTTTAGTCCACGTTCCATGAAAACTTAGCTTAAGTTCTCAATCATTTCAGTCTTTGAGAGGTCACTACAGGAGAAGGTCAGGGCAAAACCTTTTCAGAGCACTGTCCAGTTTAAGTCTCCTTCATACTTCTATTCTTGCTTTACATTCCATTAAAGAGTCTAATTTGATTTCTCACTTCTCACAAGCAGGAGTTATCAGCAGCCCACCATCTGCACAGATCAGAAGGTAATAGAGAATGCTTTGAAATGACTCTAGCAAAACAGTTTATGCTTAGTTAGTCATAAGCTTTTGTTTTCAAACTTGCAAGTAAATATTTATTTGATGCTTTTGAGTACCTGTTCTTCTTCAGATATTGTGTTTCTTGTCATTGATTCCTCCACCCACCAGCATAAATCTCAAGACAGAACATCTGTTACTGACTTCTTTGTGTGTGAGCCTGGACTTTCATTTGAATAAACCACACAGGAAATTAGACTCTACTGTTCAGATTGTTCTTGGTATCTATGCAGCATTTAAAAAGCTTTAAGATCTCACTGCTTTAAAAGAATACACCAAACCTACTTCACATCTGGGAGGCTGAAAGCTTGCTGCGTGAAAGAAGCAAATACAGAAAAGCTGAATTAGAGTACATTATTTACAGGGGACAAGTTCCAAACTGCATCCACCTCAGAGCCAGTAGCTCTAATCTTCCAAAAGGGAAAACCCTCTATGACAAAAAGCCTCAAAATCACATGGCTCATCCCTATTCTGCTGTGGCCTCTTATGATGGCTGTCCTATGAAACTTACAATGTGGAGGCTTATGAATGTGTGAGCTCAAATAAGATGACATTTTTTAAGCAGTTCTTGGAAACAAAATTAACTATGAGTCTCAAAATTTTCATGTCCAAATGTAGTACTAATTTTAAATTATTTTGTTTCCCTTCAGTCATTTATTTATATATACATAAGCCACCCTCACTTATCCTATACATGCAGACATGAAAAAATTAATTAAGTGGTTTGTCCAATGGCCTTATAAAAGGTAAAAGCGTGAGAGATTTTATATTTCTAAATACTTGGAAGATGCTACTACAGGGATTTGATAATTACCAGAGTCACAAGAAAGAAGCAAGTCTTAAAACTGGAATAGACATCATATTTCCTTGAATATGCTATAGAAGTTTAATTATTCTTCCTGTGACAAAGGCTATCAGGAGAAAGGATTATGGTGTAAACCAAATCATATGGTAGGGATAGAGGCCAAACACTAACAATTTTAAAACAGTAGCTTTTTTACTAAAGAGCAGAAGATGTTACTGGCTATATGGATGCATTTCTGGAAAATTCAAAGGTATGATCTGTGTTGGTACCAACTCCATTAGGGAACTGTGGAGAACATCTACAGGCTAAATTTAGACAGCGGTACTAGGAAAAAGAAGTGTAAAAAGAAATAACTGGAAGATAGATTCTGAATCACTGAGTCCCAGCACCTTCACCAATTACACCACAAGATTGCTTCATAAATACATCAAGAATCCCGTTCACAGTGTGTTTTATTTGCTCCTTCTCCCTCTGCACCTCTCACATCTCAGTTGCCTCTCTGGGTGACCATATGCAACTGAGTGGTTGGGGTTGCGGGAACACTGCAAATTAACAAGATCTTGCAGTGCCCATTTGTGGATTGTTTTTCTGAGCAATTGTGTTTCACTGGAGTCAGTTACAGATCCACTGTTACGCTGCGGTCTGGTCATTCTCTTCAGTCATTTACTATCCTGACTTTTAAAATCTGAATCCTCGAACACATTTGCATGCCATTTAATTTATCTCTATCTCATTTCACCTCTCATTAATCTATTCACTTCCTCATGTCTTATTTTCTTTTATGGAGATCTTACCTTATGAGATCTTGACAATTTGAAACACAAGAGGTTTCCTCAATACATTTCTATTATTTGTGCCAAGATCATTACTGAAAATACTAAATAAGGTTGATCTGGAAAAATACCCAAGAAGAACTCCAGTAATCTCCTTCCATCCAGCCAGATACTTTCCCTTTCTACTTTTGCTATTTCCATCTCCCTTCTAACTGACTTCTTACCCAGATTACAGTTCCTGCATTTTATTTTCTGACTTTTACGCTTAACTAAATTCCCATGTGACACTGCTTTGCTGCTATCCAGCTAGATGGTTTGATTCCCCCTTCAGCTTTCTAGAAAATAAATTATCATATTAAAGAAAGTTATCAATTTTCTTCTGATAGCATCTATGTTTGGTAAACCCCTTTTACATCTTTCTCATTTACCATTGATATTAAAAATAGAAAATTCCTTCAGGAAAGAATTCCCTTAAAAGCGAGGTGAGAAGTTCTGCATTTTTGAAGAGCAAGTCACACAGAATCACAGAATGTTAGAGATTGATGTAGACTAGGGAGAAACCCGTGTGAGTCACATTTCATCTCTCATGTGAATGTGTATGCAACATTTCACTTTGACATTGTTTTTGAACTAGCTTAAGCAGAAATTTCAAGGAAATCCAAACTTGTTCAGTTAACAGCTAATACACAGAGGAAGGGGAGAGCCACTCCAAGAGTGTTACACAGGAAAATTGCCTGTTGCTAAGAGCTCCTTTTGTCAAGAATATAGAGATTTGCAAAGCACACTCCTCCCTGTGACAGGAACAAATATACATCCCCAAAACTCCTAAAGAGCTGGTGCTGCTCAATGACATGCATTTTAAAAAGAATGATTATCAAAGTTTAAATAAAAATAGGCAAGTAGATACAGAGTCTGTTATGTTAGAGCAAGACTCTTGATTTGAATGCCTAAGTTCTACAGCTATACAAATTATTATTCTTATCATTAATAAAAACAGTAATAATAATAGTGTCATAAACACTTCTATAGCAAAGCACAAAATTAAAGATACAAGCCTTTGTCTCATATCAAGCTGCAACATTAAGTGAGGAATATGAAAAATGCTTCAAAGACTCAGTAAAGGCCTACAACATGCGCATCTTGGCTGATCTGTATTTGAGAAGCCAATATTTCTTTAACAAAAGAAAGCCAAGTTGTCTCTGAAGCATAATAAGCTAGTAGTGTAGTATTTTTCATTTCTGCACCAGCAGAGGTAGTTGCTCATGGAAGCGAGAACAAGGGCTGCCTTCCCTCATCTGTGTCAGATACCGAACAGTCTTTATCCACTGTTCTAAATCAGACTTCAGGAATATCTTTACATGTTTCTTATCCATACCCACTTACAGATGTCAGCAGCTTCCACTCCAGAGAAAATGTTTTTCTTTCTGCTGTAATGTGAATACAGTTCTGCCCCTAAATCTGTAAATTGCTGTTGGTTTCCTCATGTATTCGATTTGCAGCAGTATGCCAGCATTAGAAATTAAATGACCCCTCTTGGATTTTCAAATAAATAAATCCCCATCTCATTCATCCAAACCCTCTTAGAAAAAAAAAAAACAAAAAACAAAAAACAGACCACAACCTTATTTTCAAAGAAATGCTATATTCTGAGCAGCAGACCTCTGTCACTTCAGATAAGCTGCACCTCTCCACTTGCAGAGGTCTATGTGGTGCAGTGCAATGACAATGGATGGCTCTTTTACATTATTTTTTTAGAGTATTTTCAGCCCACAGCAGCCAAGCAGCAAGGCTGCTCAGAGCAGCATTCTGCGCTGGGTAACACATTGTCATGGCAACCAAACAAATGGGTC
Organism: Coracias cyanogaster; assembly: GCA_033124195.1. NCBI lineage: Eukaryota > Metazoa > Chordata > Aves > Coraciiformes > Coraciidae > Coracias > Coracias cyanogaster. The sequence continues at coordinate 3,821 of JAVSBS010026327.1, read as the reverse complement.
ATCCCACTCCTGCTCATTTCATTGTTGCATACTGTGTAAGAGAAATCAGCGTGAACATGAATGTGTCTTTGAGTTTCTGTGAGACTGAGCCAAGTTCCCTTCCTAATCTGCCCTGTGGCACAGTAGCTCTAGGGGAGGCACTGGGCCTATGTGTCTGCTCACGGACATACAGATGCTTAGGTCTACGAGCTCAGAGGGTGAAGAAAAGGGCTTTGGAGTGAAAGCAACTGCCAGGAACCAGTGATGATTTCTTCTCCAAGAAATAATTGGCTAGCAGAGGGAAGCATACCACTAAAGCAAAGGCAATAGAGTGGGAATGGCTGAGTCAAGTGCTGTTGGTAGAATAACTGGGAAATGTGATGATCTAGTGGGACAAATGTATAAGGAATTCTTCTGAAGAGCATGAAATCATATGTCTGCTGAGCACTGATTTCTTTTGACGACTTCTGTCCTGTGGTTTCTTCACTGTTCCAGTCTCGTTCTCCTTCCTCACAGTTTTTCTTATTTCAATTCTTCCATCAATTTCTTCTTCCCGTTCTTTTGCGTATTCTGCAATAATCCTTCACTGACACTTCATCTTCTACTCCTGTGGTCCTATTAGCCCACACTCACCCTGCCACTCCCCATAGTTTCTGGTAGGACTGTTTCAGCATCACCTGTCCTTTACACTGCAAGACACTTTCTGTCATGAAACGTTGTTTTCAGACAGATGAGAACTTAATCAAGTTTATAGCTATTCTAGCTGGAATTGTGTGTGCCAGACATCTGCACAAAGAAGGTATTTTCTTGAAGTTTATGTAATTATTATCAGCCAAAATTCATAAAGCATTTCCAAGACTGAGGATAGGGTTGACATGGAGCTGGGCCAAAATTATGGTAATCTTAAAAAAATTTAAACAAATTTCACACACTGTACCCTATCCCCATGGTACAGAGCAGGGATATGCAATTTACCAGGGTGTGCTACAGTTTCCTTCAGGGCATACTTCTTGTTTTTCCTCATGAATATCTGCTTTTTTCCAAATAAGATATAAGCCCCTGAAAGATTGTCATTTGCACATTTCAACAGAGAATTCTTAGTGTTTACCAGATAAGACCCAAAAAAGTTTTGTTTATACTGTGCATGCCGTAGGCCAGAGACTGGAGTGCAGTGTCCCCCAAGGGCAAGATGAGATAGGAATCTGAAAAACGTAAGCAGACTCTTGAGATGGGAGCTGGATGAAGAGGAAGACCAAGACTACTAGACAAGATGAGTTTAAGATAATGAGCAGAATCATATAATTATATAATGGTTTGGGTTGGAAGGGACCTTAAAGATCATCTAGTTCAACCCCCTTACCATGGGCAGGGATGTCTTCCACTAGACAAAGATGCTCAAAGCCCCATCCAACTGCCCTTGGACACTTCCAGGAATGGGGCATCCACAACTTCTCTTGGCAACCTGTTCTAGTGCCTCATCACCCTCACAATAAATAATTTCTTCCTTATATTTCATCTAAATTTACCCTCTTTCAGTTTAAAACTGTTACCCCTATCACTAAAATCCATCGTAAAGAGTACCTCCTCATCTTTCCTGTAGGAAGAAGATGACTTAATGTCAGTGATTAGCAGTTTCCAGAGACCAGATCTAAAGTGTGAGCAAACGATAAGGGAAAAGAAGGATTCTGGACTTTATCATAGTCCTAGATACTGGGGAAGAACTGGGATTGGATAGGCAAGCATATTGTGGGGAGGAAGTCTGTAATGAAAATGTGCTGGGGGCAGCTTTGCAGATGAAGAACCACTTAGGTGAGAAAAGGGAGGCACAGGAGGCAGCCATGGGGAGTGAGAGGAGATGCAGTGAATGAAGAGGTTCAGCTCCCCAGAGAGCAGTGGTGCAGCTTGAGGAAAAGGAGCAGGACATATTGCTTGAGGACTAGGAAAGGAGAACGTGGGACTGATTGCAAAGCAGGACTGGTGTGAGAAATCCATGAAAGAGTAACAGAGACTGAGGCAGGACCAGGTATAAAATACTCTAATGAGGAAATAATGGAAGCATGAGGTAGAAGGGATTGATCTTGTGAAGAAACATCAAGAGCTATGCCTGGAATTAAATTAAAAATTTATAAGTCTCACCATTCATCTGCTGTCAGCAAATACGTGTAAAACTCCTCAGCAAAGGGTCTCATTGACCCATCAAGAAGGATAATTTGCCATTACCAGCAGTTACTTCACTAGTAGTGAAGTAATTGTAGTAATTGCAGCATCTAGAGCTGAAAACTTCTGTGCGGTACCTCTAGATGTTGTCAATATGGAGGCAAACCGTGAAGTCACCAGGATGATGCCACATGATGGGATATTCTGCTCTTTTCTGATTTATAAACAAATAAACCACCAAAAACCCCCAGAATTTTACCTGCACATTGCTTTTAAAATAACATGAAGCTCACAAAACATTGGAAATGCACTTCTCTCTGCAATGTTTTCTCAATCTGCTTGTATGACTTTATTACGGTGGAAGGTTTACTTAAAGGTCACACACTTATATTGCAACAGGAATCAGGGCTCAGTTTTATGGAACAGCCTCTTGTGAAAATGAGCTACGGCTGTGCTGTGAAAGGTACAGTCTGCAGGCCTATGGGTCAGAAGATGTGTACAGTAGGAAGCAGAAGGGGAAAGTCTGATCCTTGCATTAAAGCTTCTGCAGAATTATCTTCTACTCTGCCTTTCTCCTACAATGCTAGGGAAGTCACTAGAGCCAAACTAATCATGTGTGGCAATTACGTTTTACTAATTTTCTGGGTGTCTCACTTGAGCCTGAATTGATAGGGTGTTGTGCTCTCACGATTGCCTTTCATGTCTTTGAGAGCTGTGCTTTGGACTTCTAATGTGTTAAATGCACTGAAAAAAAGGTCCTCCATTGGCAACTCAAAACAAGCAGGAGCTGTTTATTCTAATTTCTTTTGTTCCTCAGTCCTCCAGATATAAAACTGATCTACAACTACTGCCTTATGTTACAGAGTTGTTCTGAAAATATGTTCATTTCTATTTGTGTAGGTGTTGGAAGTTAACATGAACAGCATGAAAAGTCTCAGAGAATGTTCAATAACTCTGTATTTAGAACAGGTTTTGAAAAGTCCAGGAGATAAGGCACAGGAGCCACAAGAGTAAACAAAATACTGAAAAGCTATCTAAAAAGTGAGTGCTCAATCAGGCAGATGTGCCATGAAAAGTCACAGTGTGTAATGAGATTGCAGATGGAATTAGAAAGCATAATCACAAGGAGGCAAATTAAGTTCTTGCCTTTCCTATCTGTTGAGGCTTGACTTTTCAGCCTCAAAAATAATACAATAATGTAACATTGCACAGGTTTTGTACATACTCATACATTCCACAACAGACACAAATAAATGTTGAAACAGTAAGAAAACCCCATCCTTCAGAGCCATGGGGATAGTGTACTCTTTTCTACATCAGTGTGGTCATGTTATTTGGGTGTGATTGAATCCTAGTCCATTGTTCTGATTTAATTTTTGTGTTCTTTCACATTCTTTGTTAGTAAGAGTGTACATTTCTATGTGTTTATATGGTGTCCTGTGCAGTCAGATCACAGTTCAGATAGCAGTTCCGGGATTTTAATGCAACAGAAATATTAAACCATCTTGGTATTGTCAAAAAGACTAGGAGTCCATCATGGAGACTGGTATTTTAGAAATTCAGTATCATTGAATCATAGAATGTGTTGGAAGGGACCTCTAAAGGCCATCTAGTCCAACACCCCTACAATAAGCAGGGACATCTCTAACTAGGTCAGGTTGCTCAGAGCCCCATCAAGCCTGACC
>JAVSBS010026326.1:85956-102682 GCA_033124195.1 Coracias cyanogaster | reverse complement strand
CGATCTGAGAAGAGACTCCTGCTTTGGGCATTAGCCAGGGAACAGACGTCTCTGATGGAACGCTGACGTGGGCTCTATGTCTGGCAGGTTGGCCTGTGGGGCAGGGCAGGGGTTTTGTGCTTTCCTTTTGCAGCTTAATTCTTCCCTCCACCCCCTCCCACAGGCTCCAGACGGGCTGGTCAGTGCACACGTTCCAGACTGAGAAGCAGAGGAAGATGCAGGCTCTGAGCCCACAGGAACTTGAGGTCATTCTGGAAGTCATCCGCAAGGCGGAGAAATTGGACATCGTTGAGCAGCAGCGCATCGGGTACAGTCACGTTCATTTGTCCCCTTCCCTGAGAAGGAAAGGTCAGCGCAGACAGAGGAGTGGCTCTCCTGGCTGCCTGAGCGCAGCCTCCATCAGTCAGAGCATCCCTTAGGTCTGTTATTTTCCCCTCCCATGTTGCTTGTTTGGAGGTGATGAACATTGGACAGGATGTGATATTTTCCTTCTCTCCATGTCTCAAACCTTTCTCGTGCTTTCTTTAAGCCTTGGGACTCACTGTGGTTGCAGCCACAGTCCCCGGTAAATGCAGCCTGTGCTGAGGCAGCTGCCCCGGTGGCTCTGGAAGAGGCTGAGAACATGCCGAGCTGTGCAGCTACACCCACTGCTAGTGGACAGCGTGGCTCAGAAGCCGCTGCTGGCAGCACTGTTAGGTTTTCCCTTGTCCGCAGCAGCCCCCTGGGATTTTGCCTGGAGCAGGGAATGAGTTTATGTTCTAGTTGGCTGAGCCCTCTGGAAGGGGTTTGTAGCTTGAATTATTTAATATATGGGCATCCTTTTGCTGCTGCAGATTTCCATTTTCTTTTAGTCCTGCTGGAGGTCTGGCCTCAGCTGTGTCTGTGGTCATCCTGCACTGACTGCCTTTGAAGCCAGGGGGTTTGGCAGTCCTGCAGCTTTTCCCGGCAGTGTTTTATGTTCTCAAGACAGGAAACCCTGGTGACCCAGCCCATGTCCAGCAGGCCCAGCTTCCTGCCCCTGCCCTTTGCTCTGTCCCTGTGCAGTGCTAATGAGACCTGATAGGGATGATTGTGGCATACATGGGAGACCCCAAGGACCCCAAGGGACTGGTGGTTCCTGTGCAGTTGTTGGTGTAGCCACAGAAAGTGATCACCTTGCTGCTCCTGTGCTGAAGCGCTGTCCAAAATGTTTGTTAACTCCTGGGAGTTCTCTTGTGCTGAAGTCGAGGATCATAAATCTGCTAATGGATCCACTAATGGATAATCCTGGCTGTGCTGTCTGACCTCATCACCACAGGCAGTACCTCTTTCAAACAGACCTTGCCTCCCTCTCAGTTCGGGACTCTGTTGATGGGACATTAGCGCTAATGAGGATGGGGTTGCATGGATAGCGGGATAGCAGCCGCGTGTGGCTGCGGCTGGTCACTCCTTCTGATAAATGGCCCGGCTGTTATTGTCCCCTTCTACAGATGGATGCCTGAGGATTGCCAAGCAGCGATCTCAAGACAGCAGCCTTGCCCTGCATGCTCTCCACATCCTGCATCCTAATTGCTTATCCTGCCTTCCTTCCCTTTCGTAGTCCTGCTGCTATGGACATTGTGCATACATATGTGCTTCCTGTCTTCCAAGCGGGCTGTCAGATGGAGCAGGGAGCAGTTCGTGGCATTCCTGTGGTGCAGCCGAACTCATTTTGGTCTGATGTTTTCAGTCTGGCCTTCCTGCTTCTAATGGGATGTGGGCAAGTCATGTGCCTGCAGTGCTGCTTTCAGGGAGTGTATGTGAAAATGGAGCAAGGCCTGGCAGGTCTGACTCCTCTGTCCTTTCCCAGCCCCGTCTGACTTGCCCTCATCTGAGCTCTAAAGGCTTTTCCTGCTCTACAGGCAGGAAGTAATTGTGCTGAGACTGTGTGGGCCCTGTGACACTGAGCTTCTGAAGGGTGTGGGATGAAACCCTTCTCATGAGCTGTCTGCCCTACACCCACAAGCTGAGTCAGGCCTCTCGGCTGTATTCGCAGTTTTGATTATTCTGACCTTGGTGAGCATTGGTAGATGGGCTTACAGGGGTTTATATCCCCTGAAGACCAAGAGCCAGCTGGTAGGAAACACTGAGGGCAGAGACAGAAATGAAAGTGCATATGGTCCCAGCAAGGGGCCCAAAACTGCACAGTAGAAGTAAAGGTAGACTGAGTCTGGAGCACGTGTTTGCAGGTTTCTGGCACGCCTCAGTACCACGCACTTCAGTTTCCAAGGTGAGTGCTGTGACCTCTGCTCTGCCTCTTCCCCCGCAGGCGCCTGGTGGAGCGGCTGGAGAACATGAGAAAGAACGCGATGGGGAACGGCCTCTCACAGTGTCTGCTCTGTGGTGAACCGCTCGGGCTGCTGGGTAGCACGTCGGTCTTTTGTCAGGACTGCAAAAAGGTGGGTTTGGTCACACAGGTTCCTGCCTGTTCCTGGTAGCAGATCTGCCCAGGAAAGGCCACCAGGCCTCTTGGAACCTAGATAGCTTTGCAGAGTTAACTTCTCTTAGCCCCGCTTTTCTGGGTTGGTGCTGTCAGAACATCAGGTTTTCTCTTGCACCCTGGTTATCTTATTCCTCAGGATCCTAAAGTACCTAAACTGCACTTAGTGCTGAGGTGAGGTTCACCAACCCCCGCTGATCTCCTGCTCTGGGTTTGCAGAGTGGGAGAACGGGCAGAAATGTGTGGCCACCAGAGGCAACTCATAGAAGCAGCAATGTGCTTTCTGGTTATTTACTGCAGGGTCTGCGCCTAGACCTTCCAGTAATGCCTCTCTTCAGAGGACTCAAGTCCATCTTCAAGTTCCAAACCAGTGTAAGGTTTCCAACCCTGATACATAAATTAGCTTGTGCATTAATAAATGCTTGTGTTTGTTGTTGGCAGGACCGTACGGGTGCTGTTTGAGAGGCAGGATCAGTGTTTGGGGAGACTGCTGTTCCGACAGGGCCCTGGGGGACCACTGTTGCTTGTCTAGACTCTGCAACCAAGGGGTTAATCTGTATTGCTGTGGAGATGATGATCTCCAAGGCAACCACCTTATCCTCCCTCTGCTGGGAGGCTGTTTTTCCTGCACTTGAAGCCCATCTTTCCCTGGGGAGATACCTCTGTAAGTGAGTTGGCCTCATCTTGTTGCCTGGGAAGAGGTGAGGGTACCTGCTGCGTGCAGGAGTGTTTCTGACTTGCTGGTGGTAGGGTGGAAGGGAGCAGCCTGTGCAGACTCTGTCCCTGGGGCTACCAGAGCTGAGGAGGCACTTGCAGATGTCACCCACCCTATCACTGAGGAGTTGTCCCATGGAGCCTACAGGACAGCACTAATAAAACCTACTCCTTTACCATGGAGCAGTGCATATTGGCACCTCTGTGGTTGAGCAGCCATGCGGGCCATGATGGAGAACCTTTTGTGCTGGCACTGCTGGAGTTTGTGAGGTGCAGTTCTCCTGCAGCGCAGGCTGCCTGGCTGGGCCTGCACTGGTCCATGGTTGGCTGCAGCACTTTGAACCCTTGAGTCCTAAGCCAGGGAGAAAGTAGCTTTTTAGGAAAGGTTGGGGAAGGAAGCAGCAGTATGGTACTGGGAAGTGAAAGGTCTGGTTTGATGGGAACTACAGGGCAGCTCTCTTGGAGAGGAGCATGGGCTCTGTGCACATGCGCCTGTGGAAAATAAAGGGCTGGGTGGCCAACAGGAGACGGTTCCCTGTTTCCGGCATTTCAAGCATGTGGAATAACAGGATGTGCTGTATTCTTGCCTTCTTCCCTTGGCGGTTCTGCTCATGCTTTGTCTGAAGGCAGCCAGGTCACGTTGTCACTGCATTTACTAACCTCCTTCCTGTGAGCCCCGTACACTGAAGGGGCAAAAGCTGATTCAGACACTTCCCTGCCCTGTCCTTTTGCAGTTGCAGGGAGTAACCCCCCAGCTAATGAGGCTGCATGAGCCCAGGTCTCTGGGAGGACTCTGGGAGAAAACCCCAGAGAAGGGCTAGTTTGGTTTTTTTTTAGGGTTATTCCCTTTTTTGTCTGCAGTCAGCTTCTCACCTTACTGCTTTTTAATGTTGTGAACTCAGGGAACCATCAACCCTTTGGCAGAGCACACAGAGTCGACTGTTACTTTAAGCTTGCTCCCTCTTATCCAGGGACATCCATCACTCCTGCAGGGCTGTACGCAGTAAGTGATGACTTGTCAGGGAATTATGGATTTTTAAAGTTCATATTTTTCTTGCTAGCCTTGCTCTGTTACTGTCTTGTTGCAGGACGTTTAATTCAGTAACAGGAATTGTTGTAATGATGCATCTGAAACGTAGCAAAGAACTTACCTTCAGCAAGTCTGCTCAGTAGAGGTTCCGTATTTCTTGTAGCCTGATGGATTTTCTAACTGCCGCTTCCTGTTTTATGAAGAATGTTTTTAATACTAGTTTTTATTATCTTAGAAATAAATGCATTATGGCAAGATAAAGATGTATGCAAATCCAGGTGTGTTAACAATGGCAGCAGTTAGACAAGGCATGATGTGTCATTTACCATGCAGAGGGTATCAGCGTCATGCATAAAAGGTGAAGTCGGAGAAGAAAGTGATTTATCTTGTATTTAATGAGGAATGGGGCAGCATTTAATGTCCTTGATTTTTATATCTTCTGAGGGGTTGTGAGTGATGCTCAATTTTCCAGCTTGTCTGCAGAGAATGGGAGGAGGAAAGCCCCGTTTTATATTGGAACCTTCACAATTTATGACTTGGAAGGTTCCACTAGAGGGAGTGTCTGGATGTGCTATACCTGTGGGGATTGGGATCTCTGAGGGTGTTTAAGACTGAGTTGCTCCTTCAGGTTTTGGTTTGAGGGAGGGAGTTTGGGGTACTTCAGATGGTGTCTTGCTAATTGCATCTGCAGTCCCTCTTGGCTTGGGTAGCACCATGTTGAGTATTGATGCGCCAGACCCAATAGGTTGTTCCTGGGAGGATGAGGGCGAGGACAGGAACAGGGAGATGGACAGAGGAACACCAGCCTCTGTGGGGCTGCTGGTGACGCATCCTCCTTTCTGTACATCATGAGTCAGGGATAGACCTGCCTCTGGATTATGCTGACCAAAATAGTTGGGTGCATTTATTCATGCAGTGAAGCTGATGCCTCAGGTACCGTCATTCTGCCGCTCTCCTCCTCCAGGTATGGGCACTGAGAGTGGAGTGAGCCACTGAGACTTTCATGCCTGGAGACAGACCTCCTGCAGCCTGGTTAGGGGGGACATGTAAAACCTTAGCTGGGGAGGTTAAACTCCCATGCCTCTCTAAGCAAGTTTTTGCTCTTCAGGGCCCCCTCTTGTGAATGGCTTTTGCTCTGTGAGGATCAAAGAATTCATCCAATTTCTCATTCAAGCTGTAAGCCAAGCCTGATACACATCAGCTTCATTATGTAATATTAGGTGTATCAGGTTGTAAATGGCTTGTAATGCCAGCAGAGACATGAAAGTTCCCTTGTGCGGCAATAGAGGCCATGCAGCGCTATCAGGCATTCTGCTCAGGAGATGTGCATGTAGGCACGGTCGTGCCCACTTCCTAAGCAGCCACAAATCAATAGCTGCCAAGTGCGTGCTCAGATGGAGGGGAAGCCGCGGGGTGTAAGACTCCATATGTGAGGGAAGGGAGGAGAGGATTTCCAGTCTTGCACAAACCTGCGCTTGTTTTGTACTTGGGTACGGCTACGTTCTGCGCTGCGGTTTAGGGTTTAGAGGAATAAAAAACCCACTCTGGAAATAATGCCTCTTAGTCATGGGGTTTGATTTGCCCTCTCCAGTTCTCTTCTCGCCCTGCAGTCAAGGACTGCACTGTAAATTTACCTTTGTCTCAGGCCCATATAGACATGAAGCAGCTTCCCGTGATCAGTGGTTCTCCGGGATAGATAAGAAAATTGTGCAGTGTTTAGGCCTCTAAGAAAAGCAAAACAGGACTGCTGGGACGGATGCTTCTCTCCCCTCTCTCTCCCAAGGGCTATACAGCCTTGAGAAGCTGCTAACACCAACTTTTTTTCCCTCTCCTTGTTTCAGAAAGTTTGCACCAAGTGTGGAATAGAAACTTTTGGAGCCCAGAAACGTCCTCTTTGGTTGTGCAAGATCTGCAGTGAACAAAGAGAGGTAAAATGCAGCTGTGGCGATGGAGTTCAGCAGCATGCACCTACCCGCCCTATGTCTATGCTGAGTGCATGTGGGCTCTTCCCTGTGCCTGAGCGCTGGGAGAGGAGCTTGGGATGGGTTTTGGGAGGCTTGGCTGGAGGCCAGGCAGGCTCAGTGAAGACACACAATGGTGATGACTTTGATTTGTGAGAGGATGGAGAGGAAAAAACCCATCGGCCTCTGCAGCCTATATGGCTTTGAGGGGCTTTTCTAGCAATGGCCATGAAGAGACTGTTGCCTTCTGCTGCTGTGCTCTTCCCCTCCTAGTTCTGTGGCAAATAAACTTGTCTAACACTGGTTCTTTAATACAGCTGGAGAGATCTAGAGCATAGCTGCAATATTTGTCCCTCTAAAAATAGCTAGGATTGCAGCTTTTAGGTCTGTTTTCCTCCCTGCTTGCAAAATCCCATAACTTGCGCCTGTGTGAAACTTCTAATGCAGGTCTCTAAATTTTTATATCCTTCATCCTGGACTTTACACTGCAAAAAGTAATAGCCTGCCTCAATTCTTGTGTGCCAGTCAGCATCCACCAACATCAGGGCTCTCTGCTCTACAGTGAAGTCAGTGAATTTGTTCTGTGATTACAGAAGGATTCTCACTTGTTCCCATCAATTTATTTTGGGCTTTTGCTTGTGGTCCTTGAACATCAATCCAGCGCAGCTATTTCTGACCACTGCAACCAACTGTGAAACCTGGGTGCTCTGCTAAATCAGTTTTTGAAGTGTAGTGAGAGCTTTTGTGCAGGTGTTTGAGATGCTGAACTTTTTTTGTGCTGGTTGTGGAAACCTAGCATTGCTTAGATTTTTACGTGAGAGGGGTTTGTCTCTGTGGGATTACTTGCAAAATTCATGTTCAGGCGAGACGAGGGGTACCTGGATGCTACTGGTCTTTAACTTTTGAGCAGCAGTGGGGGCGTGGGAGTGTAGGGCAGGCAGAGGGCATTCTGGCTCCTTGGATATTACTGAGTTGATACACCAAATCATCCAGATGTTTTGAATTCCAGATGGAGGCCCCAAAACGGAGAGTGAGGCAGGTCAAGATGTATTCTGTGTTCTGCAGGGAGATGGGTATGGGACTAAAACTGACTTGTTCTATTCTGTTCTTTCTGTATTTTTTTTCCTAATTCCACATTGTACAATTGGTGTTTTTTTCCTATTTTGAGGAGCAGTGGTCACTGGACAGAGAAGATTATTAACCTGTCCAGTAAGTGTTACATGTGGCCAGTGTGTGAGGGTGCGGGAACCTGTCTTGTATTGCCATCTGCTCTGGACCAAACCCATTTGGCCTTGCTTTTTGCTGAAGGTTATATTTGCTATCAATGAGTGCAGATGGATGTCTTGCTCTTTGGGATCAGCTGGTCTCATTTCTGTCTAACCTCTGAATCCCCTGCATGGTCAGTAGATATCCTAGTAGGATCCAGGCAGGGAGATTCAGGAACACCCCAAAGCACTTGGGGTTGTGTGAGGCAGTAACAAGCCAATACCTCCCTTCTCTGCCCTTCTCAATCCACAGTGTACTGAGTAAGGTTGTCCTCTAGCCTGTGCCAACAAAATGTGCTTGAAGTAGGCTTGTCTTGGGCCACAGAGCTCTGGCCACCCTTCCCAACTTGTCAGGCCATGCTCAGGCCCCTAAACTTGTCCAGCTCTAGTGGGTGAGTGTTTGATGCTGGTGTGGAGTGCCTGTTCCCCCAGCAGATGTGGTGAGATGTGGTATTTCCAAGCTAGGCAATTCCCTCTGCATCACGCTTTGATCACCATCTAATTTTCTGAACCAGTGCTCAGGCTGTTTGGGCGTGAGATTTATGAAGCTCTCGAGTCTGTTAGTGAGAGACTGTCAGGCACTGAAGTAAGGAAGAGAGGTCATTTGGAAACCTGGATGGACTAAATGATGTTGGCTAGAGTTACTAAGGGTCATCTGGCTGGGACAAGAGTCTGGGACTATAATTGTCCCCTTTAGCCTCTGCCATGCACTGGGTATGCATGTGAGTCTTGTGGCCCACCAGGATCTCCAGCCAGGATGGTGGGGTTGGGTGTTCACATATACCAGCTAACAGCAGGAGTGTGCAGTGTTGTTCATACACGCTAAAGCTTCCATCCCTCCGTCTTTCTCGTTACTATTTGTCCCTGCAGGCTTCATGTAAGCTAGCGTAAGTTCAGTGACACGTGGTAGTTGTCTCCCCTTTTTGCTGTGCAAACAGAATCTGTGCTGCTTCAGGTATGATTAAATCACCACTATGCCTGCGTCAGAATAAAGACCAAAGTAACAAGCTGTTGTTTACATCAGGTTTTCAGTTGGAGCCGACTGTTTGACGCCCGTAGATTCCTTTAGGAATCCCGGCCTCAGCCATTCAGAGGTGTTCGTTGCTGCTTTCTGTTTCCTTGAAAACCTCCACTGGGAAGGCTGTGCTGCATAGCAATGAGGAGCAAGTTGCTCTGACACGGTCTTATTTCTGGAGAGTGGAGGTGATTAATGGATTCTGCCTGCTGCTTGCGTCCCGATCATCCAGAAGTGAAACAGCGTGTTTGGCAGCACTCGAGCTGCCGAGCGTGATGTGTCCATGCAGGTTGAGGGTCTCCAGGCTACCACAGAGGCACCGGGAGGAAAGTACTGTGTTCTAACATGGCGGGGACCTGACAGGGCCTGGGTGTTCCTGCTGGCAAAGAACATCCTCATGGACCAGCAGACACCCCTGCGTCATAAGGGAATCTCTTATTCCTGAAATAAGATAAACCTCACCTGCTTTAGGCCAGAACTGGCCTGTTGGAGATACCACTTGTCCCAGCTCTTTGCAGAGACGTCTGTTGAAAACTGCCTTTTGTTCTTTTAGGATTCTGGGGACATTTTCCTTTTGTACTGTCTTCTGAGGGCAGTGGAATTAAAGCAGATGTGGATCATGTTTTATTGTTCCTGCAAGCAAGGGTAGAAGCAAATCCAGTCAAGCTCATGTTCATTTTGGAGGGCAAGACTCTGCCTCCTCCATGTGCTGCGTTGCCTTTCTTGGCTTTGCATCTTGCATTGCCTTTCCGGAGGCAGAGTGTGGGGGGCTCCTGGGGCAGCTCTGCATGTGTATGAAGTCCTGTGGCATGATCAGAGACACTGACCCCTGATTGCAGCAAACGTTGGCCACAGGTTTGCGGCGAGCCCGTTTGTTAACTTGGCAGTGAAGTAGTGAAGCAGCCACGGGAAGGAGAGCGCAGGGCAGAACGGGGAGCGAGTCTTCCAGCAAAACGGGCTTAATGCAGCAGCCGTCAGAGGAGCCAAACAGGCTGCGAGGAGCTGTGGTGGGCATGTGTACAGCTGGAATGGGTCCCTGCTGCCAGGCCTCTGGCAGAGCACATGAGCTTAGTAACAGCCTGGGTGGCAATGCCCATGTTGAATCAGATGAGCGTGGCTCAAGTCTGCCCATCACCTCCTGGCCTGAGGAGGAAATGGGACCTGCTGTGTTTTGTCACTTCTCTGCCCAGCTGTTTACCTATCTCCACAGCCTTGTTTTGACTGATACCACCAGGTTCTGCACAGCACTTTCCTGAATTACCACTTTATATATATATATTTTTTTTTTATATCCATAATTAGTGATGCTATCATTGTAATTAAAATCCTCTTGGAAGCGTTCGTGCACATTTACATTTGAATTGACACATCCAAAAGTGTAGTGATAATGAAAACGGTTTGAGGAGGATGAGGGGAGATGGCTTTTTTTAAACCCCACTGGATATGAAAGAGAGTGTCAGCTATCAGGGACCTGTTAGAAGTTTTAATTTGCCCCCTCTGCTTCACTTTCCCTTTTAATTTCTTCTCCTTCCCTAAACAGCATTTTCATGGCTGGCTGCATTTCTTGGTTTATCGCAATACACCATGCAGAGAAAGATGACTGTGCTGGAGGAGCCGGGTTGTCTCCCCCGCCTTTTGCCCCCAGGGCTTCCCTTTTCACATACACACTCATACCATTCGGAACGTTATAAACCAACATAGCTCAGGGTTATTACCACCTGGTGTGATGATTTCTTGGCAAAAGACCATACTGATGGAGGGGAGTGTTTATTTTGGGTGCTGCTGGATTGCTTCGAAGTGATGTGCACCTGTTCGCAATTCAAAGAACTCATCAATAGCCTGCCCTATTATTTTGGGGAATGGTAGCAAGTGGTTAGACTCAAAATAGTGTCCTCTAGAATAGAGCCATGGGGGAAAAAAAAAAAAGAGGCTTGATTGAGAGGGGAATGATAAATCATTGAAGGCTGGCAGCCATTGCAGCTCGAGAAACGTTGGGGTCAGAGGTGCGATGGATTTTGCTATTCCGGAAACAAAGCTCCGAATAGCAATTTCACTGCCTTTTAATTTTCTTCATCCTCAAGTGCTGAATGTGGGAGTCGACAACAGATTGCTGTAAATAATGTAATTGGAAATCTCTGTGTTATGGAAAAGCAGATGAATGCTAATAACGAAGCGAAAGAGTGCTTGCGCTTTCATCCTGCCAGTGGTTTGTAGCGTGCCAGAGCCGTGGTGGAGAGCTGGGACAACGTCGCCGTGGGGGCACGTGCTGTGTGAGGGCAATGGCAACCAAGTTCTCCCAGGGTGGGTGCATCTGCAGGTGACTTTCTCTTCTTTGAGCATTGTAGCCCATGAGAACCTGCTCCCCTGTCTTTAGGCTGCTGGGGGATTGAGCCAATGACGCTGGTGTCAGCATGGGAGGCTGAAGGTGGCTGTTTTCCTCTCACCCAGCCCAGCCTGGGCTGCTGTGAAGAAAAGGTGCTGCAGAATGAGAACAGCTACTGCGTGGCAAGCAGGCAGTGGGAGAGCAAAACGTGGCTTTACAGCAAAGATCCTTTCTAAGCATCTCTGTTTAGGGGACTTGTGGCTTGGTGAAGCGAACTCTGGAAGGGCTGCAAGTGTTTGTTATGGTTCCTTCAGCTTTGATCCCGTCCCTTCATCAGCAAGTCCTGTTTTCTCTGTTTAGGAGCTTGTTTTAGCACTTGTGTATCCAGAGGAGGAGATGGAGGAGGGAGAAGTTTGAGTGGTAATGGGCATTTCACCAGAGCCCAGTGATTCTCCGTTAGGTCCCATTTACAGGCTACACTTGAGAGTGCTGGATAAAAATACACGTCTGCTTGTGACTGTCTCATCCCGTAGCTGTAATGATGGCTTGATGCAACTTTAATAGGAGTATTAACAGGGTTATAAAAGGCATTGCGCTCTCTGGACTTGTCATGGCCGTGGCCGCGAAATTGGTTTGAAGTAATAAAAAAAGGAGTCTGTTGCTAAAGTAACTCATCTCCCCCGTGTCCTCTGCTTTGCTTTAGGGTAATGCAGGTGTCAGGGGAGGCAGAAGGACAGGAGCCTGATGGAAGGCAATACTTAGTGTGGATTTTGGTTGTGTTTGGCTGGGCCAGTTTGAGCACAGTGAACTGTGGGCTGGCTGCTCTGTCCTGAGCTGCACGCTGGGCCCCATGTCCTGATCTGGGATGATACAGACCTTTCCTCCTCTCTGCCACGCACTCAGAGTGAGGGATGGCCAATGTTACCTAAAATTGGGTTGTTGCAAGAGACTGGAAGGGGCTGGCTGTCCTCACTGATCAAATTCCAGCTCCACCCAAACTCAGGCTGCCGTGGGGGGCTGAATATCACCTTAGGTGCCAGTGGGACTGGTAGAAGCAAAACTCTCCTCCTTGGAAAG
This sequence comes from Coracias cyanogaster, assembly GCA_033124195.1. NCBI lineage: Eukaryota > Metazoa > Chordata > Aves > Coraciiformes > Coraciidae > Coracias > Coracias cyanogaster. Next base: position 90,839 of record JAVSBS010026326.1, on the reverse strand, counting down.
AGCGAAGTCCTGCTAATAAACAAGACTTTTATTCTCGAAACACTGTTATAGATTTATTAATTTAAAATCAAGCAAGAGCTTTGCTGTCGGGCCACTCTTGGCGATCAATGAAACTACCATCAATAGCAGTCAGCAGCATCGATTTGTTTTGATGCATGGATGCTACAACTGACCTGTGTGCCAATGTGCTGAACAGAAGGTGACCCGTGGTCAGTTCGGATGGGGTGTGCTGCTAACCTTGGGGGAGCAGAGCTGCTGAATTAATACTGAGGAGGGCATCTTGCTGCAGCTGTTGTAGGGCTGATCTCCAAACAGTTTCTGTACTCCTGTAAAGAGGCCAAACTCTATTAGAAGCACCAATTTAAAGTGAATATGTATGCATAGAAGCAATTTTATATTAGTATTACTACATCAGAGCTGGGTATTATATCATTAACTCTTTCTATAACTGGATTGCTGGGGGTACTGGGAAGCCTGGTGGTGACCAGCCTTCTCTTAACGGCAATCTTGCTGTGTCTGATTGGTTTTATGGTGTGCCTAAATTGTAGTCCGCCTGAAGATAATAGGTCTCTTCAGTGCTTCAAATTAAATTACAGATGTTGCAAGGCCTGTTCAGAGAATGACTGGAAGAAAGGGTTGCTTTCTCCCTGGCAGCATGTGCGGGGAAGCTACGTGTCCCTCAGCTACCCAGCATGGGGATGGACAACCTGGCCCCCTCAAGCCATGGTGCTGGTCGAGGTACAAACTCCGTGGCTGCAGCAGTCCTGTTCTGCTGCTGCGTCCTCCGTGTGCAGCTGCTTGCAAGGCCTCCTGCCTTCTGAGACAAGGAAGATCAGGGCTTGCCCTGCCTGCAGCTCCTGCATCGCCTGTGTTTACCTGAGTTGTGGTGGGCTAAGCGCCACGTAGAGGCATCTGTCCTACATCTAAAAAACACATTGCATTTTCCGATGCTTGGTTTTGCAAGGGAGAGCAGAGCACGTTGCTCTGGGCTCTGTGTGCTATTGCACAGGCTGTACCCAGTGCTGCCCAGTCCCTACATGCTGGCACAGGGGACACAAGGGGACAGAGCTGTGCCTTCGCTTGGCTGTTTGCGTGCTGGTGAAGGAGCTGGTAGAGCATCCAGCCTGCCAAGGCCTGCCCTGTGGAAGAACTCGCAGTCTTCTCTCCTTTGGGGAACTGGCTTCCCAAGTTTTTTTTTGCTTGGAGCAGACTCACCGTCCCCAGCAAGGAAAATGTTGGTGTAATTGCCGAGTGCTCTCAACTCCTGGTTTCCAGATTGCTGTGGTTCACACGAGCGTGTCTCTCTCACTCTTACAGGAACTGTTGAGCGAGTTGGGTCACTGCAATGCTGTACTTTTTTCTGCTGGGTGCTCTTTTAAAAATGGTACCGTCAGGTTTCCCTGTGAATTTAGATCACCTTTGCTTGGCTTTCAAGCCCCCAAACACAGAGATTTTATCTCTCTCTGTTGATGGCTCTGGACTAGGAACCAGGCAACCTGCTGAGCAATCTCCTCCCATCAGTGAAATGGTGACAGTGGTGTCCTGCTTTTTCTGCCTGCATGAAGAGGGCTTCTCATGAGTGCCAGGTGCTGGCACTGCCCTCTGCTTTGATTAAGCCCTAAATGCAAATTGCAAGCGTATTACTGTAATTAGGGATAGCTGCATTTGCACCCATTGCTGTCATGGTGATGCTTATAGGCAAAATGCTTTGGGAACACGGAGTAGAAACACTGATGATCCTCTTGACTCTGCACAGGGCTGCAAGGTCTCTACCCCCCTGCATGAAATAGAAAATGATATTTTTACTATATTAGCTTATTCTTGCACTGGCTGTCTCATTAGCTCATTATTAGACTGCTGGAAGGCACAAAAGAATTAGATTTTTAGAGGCCATTTCTCCTTGTCTGAGCTGCCATCCTTTTCCCTTCCTTTAGCTCACAGCAGGTTTTATATTAAATATACTTAATAGAGCTCCTTCATCATAAGCTGCATTAAAACTAAATTGGAGAATAGAGGGCATTCTTACAGGAGGTATTATAGTTTAGTGCTCGCGGTCCGTTTCCTGCTGCAGGTTCAGCTTGTTTGAGTGTTGTTCTTCTCCTTCTGGGACTTTCAAGCACACTTGTTAAATCATCTGGCTTAGCCTGGATTGCTCTGTGGAGTGCATGCCAAGGTTGTGCCATTCGGTGTGGCACCAGGCAGCGTTTCTGCTGTCCTGGTATTGCCGCTTGCATCGCTCGGCTGCTGCTGGTCTTTGACTCTCGCTGGAGTAAAGCAACCCAGGCTGAGGGGCCTGGCCCAGGAGGAGAGAACTGTCAGGACTTGTTGCCCTTGCAGCCAGTGCAAGACTTTTTTTATTCTACGTAGAGCATGTGCCTGAGGCTATTGCCACGAACTCTCACTGAGTTCTGTGAGATGGAAGGCTTGACCCCTACTGTGTTTGAGGGAGGTCAAGGTATCTCAGAGGGAGTGGATGGGCCAAGCTGGGTGGGGAGCTTGGTGGTGCTGACTGTGCTCTCCTGCTGTAAAAACCCAGGCTTAAGGTGTTGTCTGTCTCTCTAACAGGTTTGGAAGAGGTCTGGTGCATGGTTCTACAAAGGGCTTCCCAAGTACATCATGCCTTTGAAGAGCAGCAGCAAATCCACTGAGCTGCCCTCGCAGCCTTGGCAAAGCGAGCCAGCCATGTCGGAGGCCGAGAGCATCGGGACCAGCAGATCCTTCACCTGGGCCAGGGGAAAAGGTTGGTTGTCCACTCCATGCCCAGGAAGCAGGTGGGCAGAAGGACCTGGCTTCTACTGTTGCTAGCAGGATTCAGCTAATAGAGCAGGCTTTCTGGCAGAGGTGAGAGGTAGCCTACAAGTTGTGTTTCCCATGTGGGCAGTGTTGGGTTTTTATGCTGTGTTATGTTTTTCAGGTTTCACTGTTAAAGTGCACATTGGTGGCCCAGACTGGCCCAAATCCTCCTGGACTCGTTGTCCTTCAGTCCATCCTTGCTTTTCTCCATTCCTTACAGCCCTTGCTGTTCTGCTGGGGCTGCCAAGGGAGGGATGAGCTGTGAAGCAGACACCTGTCTGCAGTCACAGCCCACAGAGCTCCTCCTGCTGAACCACACAGGATGGTGCAAGTGATGGACATCACTGTGCAGCCAAGGCTGACAAAAGGCTAGTCTTCCTCTCTCCCTCCCTGGGCTGTTTACTTCTTGCTTCTGCTACTCCACAGAGCACCACTGGGCAGGTACCTCAAATTGCTCTGAGCAGTGTTAGAAATTACACCACCAGCATCTCTCTGGGGTCTTCCTGGGGCCCGGAGCAAGTGGGCAGAGATGTTCTTCTACAGTCAGCGTGCACGAGTGAGCTGATGCTGGCTGTGTCCTTTCATACCTAACCCTCCTGAGCAGGTGAGAGCAGCAAAGAGTGAAGCTCCTTCCCCAGGCCTTACAGAGGGGGCTGAGGTTTGTAGCATGGAGAGCTCAAGGCTGAGGTGTCCTTTAAATGCATCTTGGAGAAACTGTTGATTTAACTTAGCCATGTGCAGGGCTGGGGCTAGAGCACTGACAAGCCTGAAGATTTATGAGCTTCAGCACTCACATCCCTGTTCTTTGAGGTAGACCTTGACTGAAGTAGACCACTGTATCACATGTGGCATCTTGGGTCACTGCTGCGTCACGTCCCATTCGCAGCGCTGGGCTTTTTTTCCCTCCTGTCTTCCATCTGCCCACCCTGTCGTTGCTCGTTTGCCCACTCCAGTGCTGTACCTGGAGCCAGCTAGGGCGAAACAGCAGCTTGGCATTGAGGAGCTGAGCACTCAGGGTCGTTGGCACAGCAGTGGATGATGCTGCAGAATTAAAGCTGCTGCCAGTCTGCTTTGATTTCTCTTCATTTTTTTTCTGGTGTGGCATAGCAGAACTGTCTGGCCTCTCTCCCCTTCTGTCTTTTGCTATTAGATCCCCTCAAATGGAGAAGACCTCTTTGGCGTACCAGCAGAATAGACTCTTCCACACCAAGATAAATCTATCAGTACTGCAGGGGGAAAGAACCTTTTAATAAAGAGGACTCAGGAGAGCCAGGTTTACAAACCATCTCCTCAAGCCCCAGCTAGGAAAGCACTCCCAGCCCTGCTGTAACTTTTGTAATTAAAGACAAATTAGATCAACAATAGATGGTTGTGCTTCCCTCCAGGAGATGCTTGGAAGAAGTTGTCTTAAAAAACGAACTGATTGATGAGGTATTTTCTGTTCACATGATACAGAAAACATTACAAGTCAGAGGTGTTGAGCTAAGGCTTCCCCCTAAACACTGTCCTCCACTGGAGCAGGTGGAGGACAGCAAAGTGGCCTTTGGTAAGCTTTGATGTGGGTGGTGAGCTGCCTTTCTTCCTGTGCACTGATTTTTAGCTGGCTGCTGTTTTATGGGTGGGATAATATTAATTTATGGTTTTATTTTCTGGTATTTTCTTTCCTTGTTGCCCTTTTCTATTAGGCTGCCTGTGCTCTGGACAGCTTTCAATGGGCACTGCAGCTATAATTCATCTCCAAAGCTGAGAGCTTGTACATCTTGCCCCTCCGTTTGACTCTTCTTCATCTGCCAATGCTCGGACTTCTGCTGTTTGTCATCCAAAACCTCTGCAATGTGCAGGGCAGCCGCCTTCCCCCACGGAGATGATGTAGCTGTGATATTGCTGCCGCGAATCTGGGCCTGGGCTGAGCTTTACGAGGCCATGGCTGACAAGGCAGCCTGCCTTACCGCTGCCTGGCTGATAGCATTTGTCAGCTCACACCTCGTACGCCCTCATCTGAACACATCCTTTCGGCACCAAGTAAAGCCCTATTGCTTGTTTGGCAGGATGTTCTTGGGAACGAGCTCTGGCATTTAACACGCCTGGCT
>JAVSBS010026326.1:49981-81974 GCA_033124195.1 Coracias cyanogaster | reverse complement strand
AGGTGGCTGGTTCTTCCTTTAATTGCTGCAGGATTTTTTTATTTGATGTGCTCAATATTTATCTGATGTTTTCCTCATAGATTCTGGAGCCTTCACAGAGGTCCTGCCACACTTGAAATGCAACTTGGAGGAAGCCAGCCCCTCTCCTCATAGTTACTCAAATGTGGGTGCTCTTATGGTACAGCCAGGAGTTCTCCACCTGAGCAGGAACCAGCCTCGTACAGAATCATGGAGTTGCTTAGATTGGAGAAGACCTTTAAGATTGTGCCCAGCCCTTAGAGTGTTGCTGTTGTGTGAGAGACAGCAAACATCAGGAGAAGGGGGCTTGCTGGCATTCCGGCACAGGGGTCAGTGGGAGCAGAGCCCAGCTCCCAGACCAGCCACACCACCGGGCTCTTGGCTTGTTAGCAGGGAGCTTTGGGCAGCAAAGCACAGCACAGGAACAGTGTGGCATGGTCCTCATGGTCCCAGTCAGGTCTGGGAGAGAAGCAAAGGTGGTGTGTGCATCTGCATCAGGTGCTGGCACCACTGGAGTGTATGCGGCAGAGTTATAAATGATCTGTTAAAAGTAAAAGTGTTTGTTCATGTTTTATTTGGATCCATCTGGCACCCTCTTTGGTAAGTGTTATGAACATTGTGAATAACTGTCTCGCTCCTCTCCTCCCCCTGATGTTTTCTGCAGTGGTTTCTAGTGACAGCGAGAGTGACTCGGAGTTCAGTTCCTCCAGCCTGGATGACAAGCCTTCTCCTGCGGGGTCAAAAGGCTCGCAAGACAGAAAGCACCAAGCGGGACTGGGTGAGGAGTTGCTGTTCCTTGTGGCTGGAGGGTGGGAAGTGTAAAGTGCTAGCTTCTTGCTTCTGACTTTTTATCACTGGAATCACTGGTGCTGTTTCAGGAGCGGAGCGCAGGAGCTAGGTTTTGACCCTTCTTCTGAGGGGGCCAGGCTGGGAATGATGAAGCTGCTGCTCTCCTAGGACCTGCCCCAGCTTCTGCACCCACTTCTCCCTCCCACAGTAGCATCTCTCTGTTGTGTCCCTGCAGCACCCATCGGGGAGCCCAGCCAGGCCGTGGGCAGGGCACTGGGAAGCACACACTCCCCTACCCTCTCGGGGAGCCGCAGCAGCCTGGGCAGCGAGCAGGGGGCTGCCCTCAGTGCCACGGAGAGCTGCCAGAGCGACCAGCCGGCCGATGGGCGCGACAGCGATGTGGGCAGCAGAGTCCCGGGTAAGCTGAACCTCCTCTCTGGGCTCATCCGTGCTTTTGGGGCTGACTTCCCTCAAAGCACAGCTTTCCCAGAGGAACATCTGGCAAAGCTGCGGCCTGGAATCACCTTTCCCTGCTGCTTATCTCATGGCAGATGCTGTCACAGCGTTACAGCTCTCTCCTTCCCTCTTCCCAGAGTGCAGAATCTATTCTGCAACATGAATAATCATCTGGGGTGGGAGCTGCCTACACCCACCTCCGAGAGCAGCCAGAGCCTGAGTCTGTCCCGCTTCTCCTGTCTGCCCTGCAGAGACTGAGCTTTTGCTGAAGCAAAGCTTAAGTCCAGCAGCTTTATGAGGCTGGAGAAAGCATTTCCTAATAGTGTTCGATGGCTCTTCCCAGAACTCTGCAGTGTGAAAACACTTTTTCCCCCGCCTCAAACAACCCTGGAACAATTAAGTGACTGTGAGAGCAGAGGTTGCTATCACAGCTCATCTGGAGCAGCTGAAAGAAGCAAATATGTTCTCTCTGCAGTTCCTGCTAATCTATTCAATAACCCCTTAAGTTATCATTTAGAGCCGCTCCCTCCAGAGCGTTCCTGCCACCCAGTGAACTGCTGCTCCTTTTGTTCCTGAGCTGTTTTGTGCCGTGCATGTTGAGGTGTAAATTGGATTAGAGGGAGCAGGTTTATCCTTCAGTGCAACACAGTCATAGGCCCCCTCCCCATGCTTCCCGCTAGAAATAGCTGGTATAAAATTCTTTCTCTTCTGTTCTCTTTCTTCCCTCCTCAAGTTTCAGAGATTTGCGGTCTTCTTTTATTTCGTTTTTGCAAAGCAAATCAGATGAGTGATACTTCTGTCCGTCCTCTCTCTGGATTATAGTCCTGCCCTGGTCTGGGTGGTTTATTTTAAGGCCTTATTGGCTGTGGTGTTAGTGACAGCAGGTTCTTCTTGTGCGTTGGCTCTGCTGCCAGCCGGGGCAGAGCAGCAGGTTATCCTGTGGGATCGAAGCGGGTGGTGGTGGTTATAGCAGGTGTGACCCTTTTTCTGCTGGTATTACATGGCCGTGCTGAAGTCCGGATGGGTGCACACCTGGATGGTGTGTTTGTACAGTGCTTAGCACTTCAGAGCTCTCCTGCCAGCTCTCTGAACTCACTGCTGCCTGCCCGTGACAGTGCAAATGATCTCAGAGGCAAAAAATGCCTTTTTCCTGCCAAAAACCTCATATGCAAAGCTTGGCACAAGGGGTCAACGCTTTCCAGTGGCATGTCTCCTTGCTAGGCAGAGGAGAGCTAAAAATGACAGGCAGCATGGATGTACATTAAAAAAATTAAAACTACAGCAATCTCCTGAGCCCAGTTAAAGTAGTCCCTGAGCTGTAGAGAGGATCCTGCTAAGGGAAAGGTTAAGCCAGGCTGGCTGACTGGAGAATATCTGTAAAGATCTTAATTATTTCTGGGGTCATTTATTTCCCAGTCTTCCTGCAGCAGGGGCTGCAGCAGCAAGTGCCTTGGCAGGGAGGTTCTGCAGCCCCCGGAGCCGAGGGAGGGAGGCAGGGAGAGGCCTCAGCCGGTGGTGGTTGCAGTGGGCAGGCACAGGCTTGGGAACTGACGGAGGGTGGCAGCAGGCAGGGTTCTCTGTGTCATGTCACATCAGGGAACCAGCTGCCGGCCAAGCATCCTTCTGGGCTGAGGAGCTGCCACAGGCTTGCAGGGAGTTTGATGGCCCTACAGCTATGGCTCTGTGACCACAGGAGGTGACAGGATGGGCTACAGAGCAGCTGACCTGTCTTGAAGCCTGTCCTGTGACAGCGTTACACCCTTCTGCAACACGGGTGCTGGTGGAGCAGTGTTAGAGACTCCACTGGAGGTCTCTGCAAGGAGGTGAAGCTGGAACCCGAGCATGTTGTGGGTGGCACATGCTGTGCCCGTGCTGCGTTTGCCATGGCTGTACGCTCTGTCCCACAGCGAGGGTCATCTTCAGCGCTTCAGGGTGGGGAGGAGAGAGGGAAAGGGAGTTTGTTTTCCCTCCGATGTTTGGGATGTGGTCTTGCCTCCATGCAGTGAGTGAGCAGCGGGGGTGAGCGTGGCTGGTGTTCATTTACTCTGAGAGCACTTAATGTGCCCAGCTGGAGAAATGCTGCCGCGTTGTCATCTGTGCAGGGACTATTGGCAATCACGATCCATTACGTATGAATTTAGCAATCAGCGTTACGCAGCGATGTGACCTGCGTGGCCTCGTGTTCTGTGCAGCTCCGTAGCAGGTGGCTTGAGCAGATCAGACATCCAGGGGGCTGCAATGCTGATTGTCCCTGTGCTTCGCCAGCCGTATGGCAAGAGCAGAAAATAAAGAGAAGAGCAAAACCAGCGAGTGTCCTGCTCTGCAGTGGGGTTCATGTGCTCTGGGATGCTGGAGGTCTGGGGTGTGCCAAAGCTGAGAGCGTTGGGGCAGGTGCCAGTGCCTCTCGCCATCTTCAGATCAGAGCTTCGTCTGTCTGTGAGGGTCTTCTCATGATGGGTTCCTCGGGATGACGCTGTTTGCCACAAAGCAGAGGCTGCTCTTGCTGTTCATCTCTTCAGAGAAGGATGGAAGCGACGGGTGTTGTATGACAAGACTGGCAAAACTCTTCACTGCATCTCCCTGCTTGTGGGACAGTCCCTGTGCTCTGCTCTGACCAAAGAGCAGAAAAAGGAGCAAAGATCCTTATTTAAATTGCTGCTCCTCAGCTGCAAAATGGGGAAATTAAAGGAGGATTTTGCTCGAGTTTTTCTGAAAGGCTCTGAAACTTTTTAACACTGTGTTGGGGGCAATTTTTGCTTCATATTAGCACCTCAGGTGTTGTTCTACCAGTGACTTTCTTTGCACTTCTTTTTCTCACCTCTGCTCTAAATCCAGGTCTCAAGTGCAACTTTGCAGAACACTTTCACATCCTTAAATCCCAGGCCACAGCCAGAACAGGGAGTGAGGGAGTGGTGCTGCAAATGCAGCTGCTCTCACAGTCCTTAGCTGTTGAAGTCTGGAAGCCAAGACAATGTGGCCAAGGGAAAACAAGGAGCTATTAAGAAGAGTTTGTAGGTTTCCAGGGTGTTGCTTTGCCTTAGGCTGGGGTTTGGTGAGGCAGATAATGAAGCCTGGGGTTTGTCATAAAATGACTCATTGTCAGAGCTGCATTGGGATTTAGGCAACCTCAGCCCATGAGCCAAAGTTGCAGAAGAGTGGTGAGTTGAGAGGCTGCCAATTTTTTTTTTTTTTTTTTTTTTTTTTTTTTTTTTTACCACCTGCTTTCAAAGCCTTTCGAAAGCATCATTTTCTGAGGGTCTGGTGTTTCTTCTTCTGAAGCTCTGGTTCCTGGAGGTGCCCGCTCTGACATGAAGGCTGTTTTAAGAGGAAGGTCACACGCTGGTTCTCCTGGAGAATGTTTTATCTTAAAGCGAATGAAATTTTCACACAGGAAAGAAGCACAATCTTCCTTTTTCCCTTGCTTGCCCCCAGCTAGGGAGGTGACTCACCTTGTTCTGATTGTACAGCTGATGTGTTAAGAGGCGCCTCAGTTAAAAAAGAGCAAAAGCCTCACTATGGTTAATGATTACATTAAAGAAAGGGAATATTAAGCAAAGAAATCATCAATATCTTACAGTGGTTTTCTTTAGCCCATGGAGAGCTTTTAATGGAGTTAACATCTTTAAGCTTGGGCCTGGCTGCTGCAGGGGGTAAATTAAGAGCAAAAGGCATCTCTCCTCAGATCAGCAGCAAGTTCTACTTTGGTGGGTCCTAGTCCTGGGGAACTGAAGACACTGCGGACCTTGTCTCAGGAACGGGTCAATCGTGTTTGGTATTCTGTGGGTCACCTGAACAGCTTGCTGGTAGGGAACGATGAGCAGGGCTCTAATTTGTGCTTAACAGAGGAGGTTTGAGAAACAGCCACAAGATAAGCTAAGGAATGAGTAGCCTACATCTGACTGCAAATCGCAGTCTCCCTACCTCTCCTTGTTTGCCAATGTGTTGTCTAGATCATTAATACTTAAAGAGCGGTATGGCAGCTGGCAGTTAAACAGAGCCACATTAAACAGGGGGGCTGCTGAGCCTGGGAGCTGAGACAAGGATGGCAGCGCCTGGTGGGGTATAAGAAGTGTTGTGGCTTGCAATCATGGGATGAGACCAGCTGGAAGGACCTCCAGAGGTCAGCAGGTCCAGCCTGGACCCTTCTCCCAGGGTGCTGAAGCTGGAGCTTCTGGATATCTCCCTTTGGCTGCCTGCTTCGTAGCTGTCATGCTGGGAGAGGCTGAGCAGAGCTGAGCAAAGGGCCTGGAGCTGAGAGAGATGGGCAGGAAATGCTGCTTCCAGCTCTCTTAATTTGGGGAGATTTATGCCCTGTCTTTCAGGAATTGACTGGATTTAGAGATGAGGTGGTGTTACTCTCCGTGGCTCAGTGCCTCCCCAGCTGGGGTAGGCATCAACTTTTGCTCATAAATATGCAAGCTGTTAATACACGAGACAGGCAGAGCCATTCTGCATTATTTTCATGGCAGGAAATTCTCAGGGCATCTTTGAAGTTAAAGCATTAATTTATTTTTTTCCCTCCCTTCTGTTTCTCAGATGTCTGTTTTGCTCCCTCAGGGATGATGAGGAGGTAACATTTTGCTTCAGTGGGTCTAACTACTCCATTCCATGTAGGGAAAAAAATTGTCCTAACGGTAATTAGAGTCTGAATGGGATAGTAATTTCTTTAATGACTTTCTTCATGGCAGTCTTTGGGGAGGTGACTTTTGTTTTCCTGTGCTTGATTAGGAAGTTGCTTAAATGTTTTCAGGCTGCTCTCTCCCTTGTCTGTGTGAGCTGCAGCCAAACAGCGTCATCTTCCAGGGCTGGCTTTGCAACAGGGTGGAATAGGTGGGTAACTGCACAGTGGAGCTCTGCTCACAACCCCTGCTCTTTCTCCCTCTGCCTTCAGCCTCTGCCTCTGCTGAAGGCACAGGATAGGAAGGAACGGGGGTCAGATGTGGAGGCGAGACCCTCATCCACACCCAGCCTTTCCCCTCCGAGCCTCTGCCTCCTGCACTGGCTGCTTCATCCATCTCTGGGCATTGCTGTTTGCCCCCCTTTCCTCAAACCTTGCTGCCACTGCCATGGGATTGAGTTTTCCTCCTCCCAAGGAGGATGAGCTGTCCCTCTTCCACAAAGTGAAAAAATTGAATTGTGCCTTCATGGCTGAGAAGCTTCATGCCGCCTCGTATTGGTGCTGCAAGCAGCGAATGATCCTGCTGTATTTATAAATAAAACATGTCTTCGGGTAGTGACAGCATTCGGAAATGATTCAAGGTTTCTAAGTACACAGCGTGTGTAAATATGAGCCTCAGAAGAAGCATATGCCCCCTTCCATGTTTTAAGGAATTAAAATGTTTTCATCCTCAAGTGGTAGAACCAAAACATTTTCATCTCTTTAAAGTCTGCCTTGAAGTTAAGTGAATAAAGGCTCGACTACCTAAAAAAAATAAATTACTTTCACTTTTTCTGTAATTCTTTATGGAGTTTTAAATTGAAGACTTTTTCTGTGAAAATAGAGGGATGACAAAGACTCATTCTCTTGCCTTGTTCACTCAATATATCTGGAGACAAGTCTGGTCTTGAAGATGAAACTCCTATTTTTGTGCCTTCTTTCACACCGCAGAGGTCTGTGCTTTGGTCTTTGATCAAACAGCCTGTCAGGCCTCCTGCCCCCACGTCCTTAGACTTATTCTCTGCCCTTTGAAACACATTTACTCCTCGCGCTTCCCACTTTCTATTGAGCATTTTGCACAAAGCACTGAGGGCAATAGTTGCTATCTTTCAAAACAAAGCATAAAGGAAGGAGCATGGAAAGTCAGTAATACAGAAGTTAAAAGTCTGGATTTTGGAGTCTTTGTAAACATGTTGAGGGGTTTTATGGCTCAGGAGGTTGTCTTTCAGCTGGGGTGGCAGCCAGTAGTTGATGGGAGGAATTTGCTGGACTCCTCGTGCCTTGAACGTTTCACGTGAACACAGTGACTGGAAACATCCCCTGTCCGTTCTCCAGGAATCAATGTAATCTGTGTCCCCTTCAGTTTGGAGACCTTAGTCCTGACCCCAGCCCTTCATTTCACCCCATGTGCTGGAACCCAGCAGACCCTGAGCTTCACCAGGGGCTGCCAAAGTCATTAGCCCAGGTTCGTTTAGTTGTCGTGAGCCAGAGTGCCATGTGCAGCAGGACGCTGCTGTCCTGTGCCCATCCCCAGCCACAGGCAAGGGCTACCTTCTGCCCTGGCCCGGGCACATGGAGGGCAGGAGGGTCACGTGGAGGACCCATTCTGGCAGTACAACTCCTTTCTCCTTCTTTCCCCATTTCTTTCCCCTGTGTTTTCATTCTTTAATAAAGTTTAATGGGCCTTGACTGCTGACAGAGCGTGGAGTAATGATGCATAGACGTTCTCTTCATTATTGTATTTTAGGAAGCTCTTAAAGTGGCACTGAGAATGCAAAAGCAGCGTAAAATAACTTTGTCAACTCTCTCTCCTTCACTGATTTCTGAACAAAACTTTTTGTCGTTATGTATTTTGAAGGCAAACGGCGCGTCCACACCAGACCGCGATGCTGACGAAGGTGAAGATGGAGCTGCTTTGCCTGGATCCGGTGCTCGCCCCTTGCCCACTCCTGTAGACCTCACTCCGGACGACATCCACTGCCGGTGCTGACTTTATGATGAGGCTCTTGCATGGGCGTTAGTGACACGATGGCACCTGGGAAAGCACCTGCCTGTCCGCCCTGCCTCTCTGACCTGGTTTATGGTTTAGTCTGGCTTCCTTTCTGACTGACACACACTTTGGGGTGCTGCTTGGAGAGAGGTGCTGTGCAGTGCTGCTGTGGGGTCCAGACCTGGGTTTGTTGGAAGGGGCATGCAAAATGCTCACTGGTGCCACCTCTGCTGCCCCTGGCTTGCCGAGCCTAGCCCTGCCTCCAGCTCCTGGCCTTACAGTCCTGGCTGTGCAGTCTTCAGGAGAAATTCACCCCTATGTTCCTGAAATGGAGTGAGGAGACCACAGTCCTTTTACTGCTCCTCAGCCAAGGGGTGAACTTCCATCAGTGAACCCCAAGGATGCTTTGATTTGCACTTGACTCCCATGGACCCAGGGTGTCACTCCTTTTATTTCTTGTCATCGTTGTTCTGGTTTGAGTTGGTCTGAGTTTGGTGGGGGTATCCTCAATCAGCTGGTGAAGTTGTGCTCCTCTTCACTTCCACTGAGGTCTCTTCTCTGCGATAGGGCTGTCGGCTGAGGGAGACACTGTGGTTATTAAAGAAAGACTCAGAGAAGTTTGCTATGAGCTTTTCGGTCCTCCTGGCTGTGTGCTGGCCTGTGTGTCCTGTGGTGAGGGTGATGCTGGGTCAGTAGGATCATGGGCAGTGAGTGTGCTGCTGCTCCTCGTGGGAGGACGCTCACCACGTCCAGCTGGCTGCCTTTGTGTATCCAAATTGGATTAAAGCTTTCAAATGACTTTATTTTGTTAAGCTTTGCAGATTCTCCTCCCACACGCACACCTTGTCTTCTCTGGCATGAGCAGGGGCCTTTGTTTTACCTTTTTCCTGCAAGTTTTGAGCATCTGGCTGACTGTGATGGTGTCATCACGAGTCAGACTGCAAAAAGCTGCGTGCCCCAGTCCTGCCTCTTCTCTGGGCTGGACAATTTCCCACCAAGGCCTGACAGATGAGAAAAATCAAATTACATGAGGTCTCTAGAGCAATTAGATCTTTGAAGGCCTGAACAAATCCCATACTGGACAAGTAGGAGTCTGAGGCTTTTATTAAATGCTTTGGATCTGACCTGTCTTTTGCTGAAGAAACAAACGATTCCAAGAAGTTCCCTCTGAAATCATGGATTTAAAGGCAATTAATGCCTGTTAATGTCAGCCTTTTTCCTTGGTTATTACTCTTCCGATCTCCTTTGCTGCTGGGTACTTTGTGTGCATGTAGTGTATGCTCTTACAAATGGCTGCAGTATGAAGATAGATGAGACTGGGTGCTGGAACACTCTAACAGGAGATCGGAAATCAATCTGTAACTTTCTTTCTAAATGAACATGGCCTGACAGAGGACCCTTTCTTTACTGTTTTTGCAGCTAATGCGCTGTGGCAGGTTGCTGGGAAAATCCTTCCAGCTTTTCCTCGTCATCTGTTTTTGCCCTTTTAAAAATGAAAACAAAACCTTGTGATGACGTGGGCTCTTTGAGATGGCGTAAAGAGAAACCACTGAAAGTGGGCTTCACAGCATCGGTGCTGAAGAGAGCCAGGGGTGAGGTTGTTGTCCGCTGAGGGGTGCTTTATGTTGTGGTCTATGTTGTTTAAACCTGGACATTGAGACTTGACCAGCTGCATCTCTGGGAGAGGTAATGCCAAAATTCTTAGCTGTTTCTGAAAAAGTAAGCCCAAAAGTCAGCTTTTACTGAAATGCCGGTATGATTTCAGAGATGGAGTCATGCTGTTTCTACTGAGAGCTGTAGGGTCTTCAAATTCAGAAGTGTTTCACCACCAAAAAAGTCCTGTCTTGCTTTGCAGCTTTTGTCAGCCCCACGGAGGCTGTCAGGCTCACGCTTTCATTACTGCAGCGCCTCAGACAGCCTGGCCTGCCAGCATTGGTTAATTCTGCAGAAGAAGGAGAAGGAGAAAAGACACTGAAAAATTTACTCCATTTTCTTTAAACCTGTTACTTTCTCCTCAGAAACTCTACACTGAGTTGGAAAGAGTTTTTAAAATTGAGGACATAATTTCTAACTCATCTTGTGTTTCCAGTGCTCCGTTCCTGGAGTAGGTGAGTCAGTCATGTTTTCACCCCACTCTGGCTTCCCGCGGCCATTTATGACGCTGTGTGGTTGCCAAGTTCTGCACAGGACCCTGGTCATCCTGGCTGGCTCACTGTGCCACTTTGAGGCAGGAGTTTGATTTTTATCTGAGACTAGGTTTTATGAAACACTTTCAGAGATAAATTTGGGGCTGCTCTTGTACCAGTGAGACTGGAAACCTTTCTTTCTTACCTCTATAGAGATTTTACCTCCATGAAGTAATTCCACCTAGATTTGAGTGAGAACCTTTCAGTCATCTATGGAAAGACTCCTCTTGGGTTGAGGGAAGGATCTAGCCCAGGAGAATGTGATCTAGCCACATTTTGAATGTGGTAGAGGAACAGCTGCAGTTCTGTGCACATATTTTCTATTAAAAACCACTTTTCCCTTTGTTGCTTCTCTCTCGGTTGTGTTTTGTAGCTTTTGTTGGAATATTTCCTAAACCTGTACCAGTTGACTGCCTTTGGAGTTGGCTCAAGGTGGGCAAGAAGGACTCAGTGAACAGTGCTCAGTCTGCTCTGGTCAGTTGTGGGTTTTTTTGTTACTTTGTTGTTCTCACCTCCATCCCTTACAACTTTTATGTAGTGTTTTACTACTGGAAACAATAAAGCTTTGGCTCAGTAACAACTGCTTGCCATTCTTGAAACAGTAAAAAGGTTTTTTCCATTCCCAGGTTGCAGATACTCTCCAAATCCTTGGGCTGGCTCCAGCCAGGAAAGAACACAATCCAGCCAGTGGAATGGTGATTCACACGGCTGGAGTGGAATTGAATTCAGTACTTGAAAGTCATCTTTTGTCTTGCCCCTCTTTGGTACCTTGTGCTGGTGATGGCAGGGGCCACAAGTCTGTTCCTCATCCACTCTGTGGAAGGATTTTCCATGTTGTAGCCACTAAGCATAAAGCAGTGCCGATTCTCATTCTATCAAGTGCCGTCCCTCAAGGCTCATCTCTCTGGTTTGACAATCGGGGTCCATTTAGCTGTGCCTTGAGAGAAGCGTCTCCGTGTTGTTCGCCGAGCGTGTGCAGCCCTGCCCGCTCTGCGTTCCCTTCCACTCGGCATTCAGCTTCAAGGTTTCAAATGGCTTTTTAATCTGTTTTTGCTTTTCCCATTTTAAAAGCGCATCAGTAATTGCTGTTGGGATTGTTTTGCTGGGGAGCTGCCATTAGTCCAAGGATGGAGCGTGTCAAGGACTAACCACCTCTTATGTTGTTCCTTCCCCCCTCTGCTTGCCATGACAACAACCAGTACATGGGAGAGTCAACTGTGGGATCTCTCTGAGTCAGAAACATGGGCCATGAATTGCCAAGTTTCTGTGTTTGCTTTTTACAGCTGTAGTTTGAGGGGAAATTGGATGTTTTCTCGACAGGAGCCATGTGTAGTAGTTCAGCATAGCTGAAGCAGATGGGCCACCAGGTCCTGTTTAGACAACGTGTTTCTGGCTGTTACAGAATTGGACAGCAGAGGCCCTGGACTATCAGCTGGAGTGCTTGAACAGTGACACAGAATGGCAGAGAACCTCTGCAGATGGCTGAAGTTCATTTATAAAATAAAACTTCAGCAGCAGTTGCTCTTCTCTCCTCCCTAGTTCTTCCAGAAGATGTTTCCTTCCCAGGGAGAGGGCTGGTGGCAGTGATGTCTCAGCAGCCCACCTCTCCAATTTCTTCCTGCCACCACTCCCATTGCTTTGTTCCTCCCCACAATGGAGGCCACTCTTCCAATTAGAATGCCTTGTTTCTGCAGGAGGGTGTGATCAAGGGAGGGTTCAGGGAGGTTTTTTTGAAGAGCTGATGCTGCAATCAAATAATGAGACTTTCAGCATGTGCAAGATGGCAGGTGACGGGTAAGTCCCTTGTGGAAAACTTTTATCTTGAGCTCCTCATTGAAATTCCCTCCTGACCATTGCCTCTTACTAGCAGTACGTTCAGGTAGCACTAGAAATGCCTGCGATGCTGGAGAGGCACGAGATGAGGATGTGCCGTGTAGCTCCACAGGCAGCCACATGCACCCTCGCACACCCCTGTCCCACGCCGCGCTCTCTGCAGAAATATTTCCTCTCATTATGTTCATAGCAAAACATGAAAGGAGCCAGCCCAGCCCCATGGTTAATGTGCTGCTGGGTGGTCCCTGGAGACCACACAGCACCCAAGGGTGCTGCCCTGATCATTACCTGGGGGTTGCACCTTTGAGGGACCAATTCACATCCCTCAAGGAGGAGGAGGGCTGGACACAATTCACGCTCATGCTCTGCAGAGGTTCTATGGGTTGGTTTGAAGCCATCCATTGTGTTTCTTATTCCTTCCACTGATTTCTGTCTGGCACTGGAAGCTGTTTGTAAAATCTTGGAGGGGTTATTGCTCTTGTTTTCCCTCTCTGGAATGAGTGGATCTACATGATGTATTCGTATTTTGCCAGGAAGGATGGATTGTGGTTTCAAAAGTATTTTTGTTGTGGACTCTATCAGTTTGTTAGCAACTGTTAAGCTGTGAGCCTTCCCTCAGCCCCCAGCTCTGTGCCGTTTCCTCCCAGGTGCTTCCCCGTTACTCTCCAGTTGACCAAACGCAGCAAACAGGCATCACCACCTCCCTTTCTCATCAACTCTTCTACCAGCCTAATCACTGTAAGCGCTTATTAGCTGGGGCTGAAGACTTGCTGCTAATCAGAGCCTTATCAGGGCAAGGGGTGCTGGCAGAGACAGCTTCCTCTCCTGAGCTTCTGCTGTCAGAGGTAGCTCTGGCTAATTATCACAGGCCTGTGGCTGCTTTTAGTTATTTGCAATTATAAACCTCCCCTCTGGCCGTGCTGTCCCATCGGAGCAACCCCTCGTGTGCGGGAGCTGCCCTGCAGCACCTGCCTGCGGGGCCCGGTTTCTGGGGCTGGATTTGGGAGCTGGGTGGCGAGATGACATCTCCGAGGCTGGTCCTGGCTTTGCAGCACTGCTCTGCTTCGTAGTGACAGCCCTGCACAGTGACTGCTGCCGGCTCTGCGGGGGGGATTTCGGAGGCTCATTCACCCCCAGAAGAGTCCCCAGACTGATAGATACCCAGCCCCTGGATGGGGACAGCAGCTGGGTCTCTGAGTGTGGCTGAGCCCGGCATTATTTATTTTTCTGCTGGTGAAGCCAAGCTCTAGAGACCAAGAAAAATCTCGGTGAACAGCTGAGCCCCACTGCGGGAGAGCAGGGGGCAGGATCCGGCCCCTGGGTGAGCAATCGTTGAGCTGCTGATGGGACAGACCTTCATCTTCAAGTGACACTCATGCAAAATTAAACCCCTCCAAGCAATCACACCGTGGCCATTAAAAGGGTGCCTTGGAGGACAGAAGAACAAACTGAGAAACGCAAATTAGGGATATAAATCTTTCTGGCTGTGTCTGGGAGGTACCTGTTTAATTAGCATCATTGAGCAGCCTTGATGTAGTAAGTGCTAAGTAGGAGACTTGCCAATATTCCCTGTTTTGATAGCAGGTGACTTGTGTTCTGTTTAGATTTCCACCTTGTGATTGTTTTTCTGTACTTGCCAGAGTTGCTGTGCTGTCTGTAGCATGAGGAATTAGCTGTTGTCACCTGGGCTCATCAGATGCCACTGAACTGGGGAGGAGCTGCCCACATCCTCCTGCCAGAGCCCGCTGCGGTCATGGACATCTTTGCATCTCAGGCCTAAGGGATTAAAGAGCTCCTTCAACAAAATACTGTGTGGAGGGGTTAATGTGTTTAATCATGGTTTTGATTCCTGTCCTCCCAGAGCAGAGAGGTCACTTGCCACATGGAGATTTAAAATGAAGGACTCTTCTCCATGCTGCCTTGGAGGAAGGCTAGGGAGAGAGGACAACTTCCATTCCCTGCAGAGGACTTGACCCAGCCCTTCTCCAAGGGGTTGACTGTGAGGGCTGCCCCATGTCAGGTTGCAGGGAGCTGCTCAGGCTTCTCAGCGCTGCTTCGGTGAGCCAGGACCCAGCGCAAGGTGCTGAGCCTGCACAGAGCCACATGCACTGGTCCTACATGAGGGAAGGTCATCAGGGCACGGGGGAGCCTTCTGCCCTGTGTGCCCCCTCTTGCACAACTCTGCTGTGGGCTTGGGGGATTTGTTCGTGTGATAAGAACATCTCTGCAAGGATTTGGGTTAGGAATTACCGAGCCTTTGTTTCTATATCGTCCCTGTGTATTCCAGCGCTCTGACGCTAATTGGTACCACTAACATGAATCTCCGTCACATCGTTAATGTCTGTGAGTTATTGGATGCTTGGCCTGGTCCTCCCAGGGAATTGCAGGTGAGATGTCCAGAGGTGCTGCCGTCTCCCAGGCATTGCCTTGCTGGCTTTGCATCCTGCCTATATTCATTCTGGCAGCCTCTGCATCAGGCTTTTTAGCAGCTCACAGTTACTGACCTGTCACTGTGGGAGACGGTGGGATTAGGATGATGGAGTGCTTGGAGAGGATAAACAATAATGATGCTACATCGGCGCAGCCCCAACAATGCCTTTCTCTTTCATGTTTTCTTTTTCTGTCGGTTTGCCATTCAAGTGTAATAAGATCAGCGCAGATAATTTGTGTATTCATACAAAACATCATTTTCCCTCCTGTGCTTTACCAGCTGCACTGCAGTCAGAAAGGCAAATAGGCACTTTTTTTTGCCTGGTTATGAATGGGTGCATCTGTTCCTCGAAGATAGGGAAAGGAGGGTGAAAGGGCCAGAGAGGAAGAAATCAGATGCAGCCCATTTCATTGCCTCTGTGGAGAGGGAAGCATACAGGAATGGGATTTTTGCATCACGGGCTCAGTCCCACACTGATGTATTTAGGAGGTGGGTGAGACACCAGCGTGTGGGAAAGGCAGAGAAAGGGGTTTTGCACAACGGGGGAGCAGCCCATGGAAGCACAGCTGCCCTGAAGCGAGGCAGGGATACCCAAGGGAGCTCAGGGTCTGCAAACCACAGTGCAGGGACAGCCAGAGCTGTGAGCGGGGCTGGTCCTGCTCCTCTGCCCAGGCTGCAGCCATGAGAGCCCAGCCTGCTCCTGGCGCTGGCTCTGCTCTCATGGTGCTGTCTTGCTTCGGCTCTGCGTAGGGCTTGTCTAGGAATGTCAGGGCAAAGCCTGGACCTGAGCTGGGCTTGACTTGCTCCTCCTTAGCTGGAAATCACAACCACCTTGCTCCCTGGGCTCTTTCTCTTCTTGTGCCAGGGGCTGCATCCCTGAACCTTTGTCTCCACATCCCCCCAGTTCTGCCTGATGGCTCTTCCTGCAGGTCCAACACCTTCAGTGGAGGCAGGAGGAGGCACAGAGCTAGAGGTTATACAGCAGTGGCCCTAATTTATTGGGCTTTCTTTCCTCCCTCCTTTCTTTTTTTCTGACAAAGGCCCACTGGAGAGGTGAGGGGAGGAAGGAAAAAGGGTTTAATTTTCTCCTGTTATCTGGTGTCTCCAGCTGGGAGCCACGCTGACAGCCCTGGGCTGATCAAACATTCAAGCAGCCTTGGTTCAGTGTCCCATCTATGTGGTCATAAATAATGGAAGTGCTCTGCCCCTGCCCGAGACCACATGCGGGCAGCGACGCACCAGCACGTTCCCTCCTCCCGTTGCCATCATGCTGGGCTCCCACCTTCATTGCTTGTGACACGGAGTCATTAGGCATTAGCAGTTGGCATTGGCACCTAATGACACAATCATGTGCAAACGTGTTCTTCCTCCAAGCAGGGTTTTTTCAGCCAGAAATTCTGGTCCTCTCCCTCCCATTGAGATGGAGTCTCTCTGACTCCTCTGCCAGGTTTGTTTTTATTTCTCATGCACTTTCTGTGTCTGAGAGGTGCCGGATATGGGAACTGAGCATCGCTTTGGAGTGAAATACAATGCACTGCACTTAAAGGATAGAGCTTCACCAAGGCCACTGGGAGCTTCTCAGCTGCCTTCCAGCCAAGGGTCTTGACATGGTTTTTACAAGTTAAAATGTCCCCATTTAATAACTTGAGTGGTTAAAGCAGAGATATGCTAAATGCCAGGCTTTGAAGCTGTCTGGGCAGGCAAGGCTAAGAGCGGGGGTTCCCTGGGGCCAAGTTCCCACAAGCGAGCAGCTTCTTAATGCTTCTTATTTCCAGTTTATTCAGCTGCAGGAAATGGCAAGAAACCCAAGTGGATGTAGGTTGGTTTGGGCGAACAGACCCTGAAAATGCCAACTGATCTCATCTGAGCAGTGCTTTTATTTACGTGGCAGCATCGTTACCTGCACCAGCTAAAGGGAGAGGGGCTGCTCCAGCTCATCGCATCCCAGTAAACTTCCCACCAAGCTCCTCACAGGATTTACTGCTCTCGTTGCTATTGATTGGCTCAGGCATGTTTAATCCCAAGGGCACTTTGGGGTTTAGCTCTTTGCATCTTGCAGGCCAGCGCTCTGAGATGAGTCAGGGTAATTTGCAAAGCTTTCAGTGGTGTGGAGGCTTGTGGTTACTCCAAGTCTGGATGGAAATGGTTTGGACACCAGCAGGCTGAGCCTTTTGTCTGTTTTCACGTCAGCGTTTGGAAGGAGCACAGCAGCAGTTTCTAGGGCTGGAGATGCCCAGGGAGCAAGCGTGCACCTCCTGGTCCCTCTCAGCTCATAATTACGGGGCTTGTGAAGGGACTCACTAACTCCCGGTGCAGCTCTCCTGCGGAAAAGCACTCAGGGACATTTAGTCAGGCAGCTGCTCCGCTGCTGCCGAACGCCTCTTGCCCTGTAATTTTGTGGGAGGACTGCAGGACTCTGTGCTCAGATATTCCTGCAATACTTCCATGCTGGAGCAGGTTCTGCCGAGGAGGCCAGGAGGGGAAACTGCTTATTTCTTACATCCGTATCAATCTGACGTTGCCACTAGATTGTTGCAATGCGGCTTTGAAGGCCTTTTTGCCTTTCTGTGGTACACGATTGCTGAGTCCGTATTGCTGTGCTAAGAAATTGGGAATCAAGTAATTGAATCTCACTCTCCCTTCCTGTAAAATCAAGTAATTGAATCAAAGATCATGTGATATTATAGTTCGTTTTGGGTTCTTTTTATTGACTTCTTAAATTCTGAGCTTTGCGGCCTGCTGGGAGTGTTTTGTTGAGCTCTTTTCACAGATGTGAGTAGGAAGGACTTGGCTGCCCATTATCCTGGCACCCGGGACCTGGGCTCCTGAGAGGTGGCAAGAGATCATGAGACTGGGAAGAGGACAATTTTAGCCTGGAAGACCCCCATGCTGAGGCTGGGGTGTGTTGCTCATGACCCCTGCAAGGGCCATGCCTATCCCAGTTGAGGAGTAGCCTGTGCCAGTAGGACCCTGAGGAGGACAAATATTGCTTTTTTGTTGGCATCTGACTGGCCTGGGATTGTGCCTGGCAGCAGGAGGAGGCAGTCTCTGGGGATGAGCTGCCAATGGCCGTGGTTGGTCATCCAGAAAGCTGCTGAGGATGCAGTCCGAGGAGCTTCATTGGGATGCAAATGGATGTAAATTCATGTAAACATATGTCTCAGTGCAGGTATCTTCTCGTGCCCAAATTATGCAAATATTCTAATCCAATAATGCTAATGTCATGATTAGCCAGCAACACGATGTTCATTAATATGGTTCCCTGGCTCTTACACCCGTCACTGTCAACATGATTACGCTGAGGCAGAGACTTGCAGTGTCTCTGGCAAGTGAAGCTGGTCTCAGGGAGGGAAGGGGACACCTGGGTCGTGGTGGGACCAGGAAGGACCTTTCATCTGCTTGCGAGGCCTGAAGGTGCCGTGTGTCCTGGGAAGACCCCTCCACATGCCCAGTCAAGGCACCACCCGGCTGCCACGCTCTCCTCAGGAGGCCCTTCCCACCAAAAGCAGACTGAGAGCTGATTTCACAGTCCCCAAAAGCCTGCAGAGTAGCTAAACCGAGCATTTCTTAATATCCATTGCTGTGATCAGATGAACAGGACTAGCAGGGCCATCTAGTGACTCCTCTGGCTGTTTAATGACCTGGGAGGTGCCCTCACTTAGATATGGGTATCATGTTAATGTTTCTATTTTGCACTGTGCCCCTGTACCTGTCCACCTCTCCCTCCATCTCCCCTCCTTTGGCTGGTGGTTATCCTTTGCTCTGCAGCTTTGTTTTCCCTGGTTCACTATGGAGCTGGAAAACACTCGGGCTTCCTCACAGTGGGGTGGAAATTTGTCCCGCTTCACGCTGGGTTGAGTGGCATAAGGTTGGATGGCTCAATAGCCTGTAGGTCTGGGAGGAGCGGGATCCTGATCCTGCGGGCTGGCTTGCCTTCCTCAACACCGCCGCTAAAGCTGCTCGCTGGGCAGGAGTCTGCTTGTCTCGGCTGTGGCCTCGATTTCTTTGCTGCTAACCCGCAGGTGCCCATGTAGCCGCTTGCCGGGGCACGGCGGGGCTGCCTGGTCGCCGGCTGCTCCTGCAGCTTCGTGCCACCTGGCAGCCACCAAGAGCTCGGAGCTGCCTGCCCTGGGGAAGGGCTCTGCACATCACCCTGCTGCCTCCTTGCCGGCAGGATTGCTCCCGCTGGTACATCCGCGAGGTTTTTTGCAGTCCCAAAAAGAGGAGGTTTGTCTCTGTAGTGCAAAGATAAGCAGCGCTGCCCAGTTCAGAGAAGCCAGGGCTGGTTGTCACCTCCAGCAGCCTGACCCTGTGGTAGACACAGATTTGCCCTTCTCCTCGCAGGAGTCACAGAATCACAGAATTGCCTAGATTGGAAAAGACCTTTAAGATCGTCAAGTCCAATCATTAACCTAACACTGACCAGTCCAGGGCTTTTCATTTTGCTCTTTCGTTAGTGTTACTTTTTGTAATGTTGGCCTGACATTGGGATTTGGGGATGGAATCAGGAAAATGCCCCAGCAGCCCCAGAAGCTGATGCTCTCACAGCTCTCCAAGGCTGGTGGGGCTTCATGATCCAGGGCCGGGCAGGACACCTGCCAGCTGTGCCAGCAGCAGCCAGAGCAGAGCTCTGCCAGCCATGGCAGGGCTGTGACAGGTACATTTACTACCCTGAGTACCAGCATGGAACGGGGGCTTTGCTTGGATTGCTTTTGACAGGATGTCGTTAGCCTGATGCGTATGTGGGAGAGGAGCAGCTATAATGCTCTCTTCATGCAGCCAAATTGCTCTTTAATTTTGCAAAACCAAGATGTTATTTCACGGATCCCCGGAGCGCGCCGTGCAGCGTCTCGATGCTGCTGGTTATCAGTGGCCTTTTCCCTCTACTTGCATCTGGCTCTGAAATCTCGGGGTGGGAGCAATCCTCCCCTTGCCTCCCCGAAGCTCGGCTGCTTTCTGCCCTCTCTTGGCTTCGCGTGTGTTAACTCTGGGAGCTGTGACTCCTGAAGTGCTTCCTCCTACCAAAATGTGAGCAGAAAGTCTATCAATTTCCATGGCAACAGGGCCAGGCCCTAACTGCTGATGTTAACTCTGCTTCTGGACATCTGTGGGGTCTGAAGAGCTGGGTGTGCGGGAGGCAGCGGTGCCCAGCCCCGGGGAAGTGTAAGGTGCTGCTGCAGAATAAACATCGGGCTCCACTCCTGGCTGCCTGGAAAGTCTTGAGAAGTGATGTTCTCGTCCTCCTGCAGCTGGGACACAGCCGGGAAAGGAAGCGGTAAAAGCAGGGTAAAAACTACTAAGACAAGTCAGCTGGATAATCTCAGAGGACATTGACTCCAGCTCAGAAAGGCACTGAGAGCAGATAAAATTAGCCTAATAAGAGTTGATGCTACACAGAACTCTCCCCTCCCTTGAATGCTAGGGATTGGGTCTGCATTTAGCTTGCAGGCATGTAAGGAAGAGAACCAGCATGATGCGAAAAGGTGGCTTCACCCAGCCTTGCGATGGCAAACCCCTGCTGAGGCTTTGGCATTCGAGGGAGCCCAAGAGCCATGAGGGAAATAAGAGGAAAAAGTCAAAAAAGGCTCATTCCTAAAACAGTATCCCTGAGGAAGGGGCCTTGGACAATGCTGTGTCTTGGGTTGGGATGTCAGCACGGGTGAAGCAGGATGAAGGCAGCTCAGGGGAGGGCTTGTGCAGGAGCATGTTTTGGGGCAGCCAGGGCTTGGGGTTGTGCTTTGCCCAGGGCTGCCCTGGCCCCTCTCTCTGGCCAGTTTTGTCTCCTCTGGTAGGTGCTGGCTGCGGGACAGCGCGATGCAGCGGTGATGCTGCAGTGGGGGCCATGGCTTACAGTTCCATCAGGGCTGAACCCAAATCATCCCACATTTCTAACCTGGCAGAGTGAGCTGGATGTTGCCGCCTGCCAGCACAGGCACCTCACAGAGTAAAGTCGTGAGGTTTTTCGGAGACTCCAATTTTTTTGAGACCCCCAAAAGCAGCTGGACTAGCCCCAGGGATGCAGGTTTGCCTGCGCTGGGTAGCGGGTGCATGGGAGGGGGAGGTTCCTCTGCTTTCACCCTGGGTTTGGGGAGCAGTGGGTGTATGGGCCGTGCTTGTGCAGCTGCAGGGTGCTCAGTGCCTCGCTGGCAGGGTGCCCGGCTGCTCCCCAGCCCTGTGGGCTTCAGCCTCCGTGTCGAGAGACATGTGCGGGCCAGGAATGCTTGGCAGGAGCGCATCCTGCCCCTGCACACTGTTCGGTTAGATTTTCCTGTAGCTTCCCTTTCTCACTATGCACAGATCCACCCCCAGTGAATTCCTGTGTATTTAATATAACTAATATTTACAGCAGCTGATAATCTGCTCTGGTTGATTTGCAGGTGAATGGTGTGTTGGCACGTCAGGGTGCATGTGCACAGCACCTTCCCTGCCCGGCCAGGAGGGTAGACATCTCACAGGATTCCAAAAACCAAGTGAGTTACAATTACAAAACAAAACACCAACTATTTTGGGATTCACATCGAAATGGCAACATATGCTACACATTAAACATCAGCCCCTGCTGAAAGTTGAGCTATTCTGGGCCCATCCTGAATGGCACTGAAGATGCACCTAGAGCAGATGCCTCCCTGTCTCCTGTCCTCTTGGAAGCTCCTTTGCGGGTCCGTCCATGGATAGCAAAGTGGCAAGGAAGATGCTGTCCAGCCTTGCCACTAGTTGGGTCTTTCATAAGGTCTCTGGGAACCTTAAGCAATATTTTGAGAGGAGAGGGCTCTTTCTTGCTGGCGTTTGCCCTTTGCCTGACTTTCTGAAAGGGTTTGTTTGTGTCTGCTTTGTAATAGAGTGTGGGCTGTGTTTTACCACAGTGATTTTGTTCGCAGCTAGTAATTGCTGGTTAAATCTGGTCAAATGATGGTTGTTAGCAGGGCCTGTCTGAGCACAGATAACCTCAGATATTATTCGTGCAGAGGAGCAGTGGGGGCCGGGGTGCACCAGGATATCGGCACTGCCAGGGAGCCTTAATCGGCACAGCCTGGAGTAAGCCTCTTAGGATTATTTAACCAAGTTTCCTAGTTATCATTATTATTTTTGCTTTATTTAGCAAATGCAAAGGGTGTTTAACCAGGTAGGGTCCGTCCCGGATTCGATAGGCTCAGCCAAGCCTCCCCAGCAATCGGGGGCAGAGATCTTCCAGGGGAGGCAGCCTCATGGCTGGTAGCTGTGCATCAACCTGAAGACAGAGCCTTGAGTGAGCCAAGGAGCAAGGCACATGTTGCTTTTTTATTAACCTGCTTCCCATGTGTGCAGCCATGCTGGAGCTAAGCTCATTTGAAGAAGAAAGAAATCTTTTTTGTACCTACCAGCGAGTTGGACTGAAGACAGTGTAGGTCTCAAGTCACCCCAAAGGGATGGAGGGGTCTCTTCCAGCAGCATTGGTGCAGTTGGGCTGGCAGCGTGAGTATCCCTGTTCCTGCCCCTGCAGCCAGGTTGAGCTGGCATTATCTGCTGGCATCTTCCCAAGCCTAAGGCTGTGAGCTTAACACAGGCTTAAAAATGGTTGGGAAAAGGCAAAAAAAAAAAAAGCAAGCTAGAGCTGTGCAGGCTGGTGCTGCTGCTGCTTTGTGTCACCTCCTTGGGTGACTGTCAAACTTCTCTGCTCCCAACCTGCAGTGATCCCACTGAGTTCAAGGGTGTGTGAGATCCAGAGACATCCTCCAAATGGAGGCTTTAATTTGGCATCAGCTCTTCGTGCACTCTTCAGGCTCATGTCTTCCTCAGCAACACTGGCAGAGCAGAGGGTTTCTGAGAGGTAGTTTGGGTTTGAGCTGACAAAGTATGAAATAAAGAACCGGTGTGTCAGTCAGACCCTCTGGTAAGTGACAGGGTTGTGCAGTCCTGCTGTGTTTGGAGATGAAGTGATAAAGCTGAAATCAACCCTCGCTCTTGCAGATTTAAGTTTGGAGTAACCAGAATTTGATGCTTAGTGGTTGAAACAAATTCAGTTGAAGGGTGTCCTGAAACCGCCTGTATTTTTGGATGAGTGTTTAACCTACGTGCTACTGTTTTGTTTGCTGTAGGAAAGCTCCTTCTGTTTGCCCATTTACGCAGCACTGTCCGGATGGCTCCCCAGTCACATAAGGAAGCTGGGCTGCTGTGTGGCTCTGCACGGGGCACGGGGACAGGGCACAGGCTGTGTTTGGGCTGTGCTTAAGTCTTGTTTATGCCCCTCATTCAGGACAACATTAAAGTCCAAGCTGTCGCAGGACAGGATCCTTTTCTGAGCCTGGGCTGGAGTTGGAGTGATGGCTCCTCCATTCCACATCCCAGCTTTCATTATGGGATACTTTTGGCACACTAGCCCATGCCCTTATCTGAGGTGAGCAGCTGAACCTCTTTGTTACACCCCAGAACAAGCTGCTGAAGTGAACGTTGTATGCGCTGAGCTCAGGACCTTGTCTCCACTCGCACGCACCACTGGGAGGAAACGCGGCTGTTGGCAGGGACAACGTGCTCTTCTCCATCGTCCTGTTCTTGCTTTGATGTTGACTCCGTGATGGCCACCTTCACCTTCTCTAATGGAAGTCCTCCCTTCCTGCAGGGATGGGGTATCCCCTGCAGAGTGGCTCTGCTCCCTGCCAGGCAGGGCTGTTGGTCCTGCTGCTGCAATTGGCAACGTAATATTTAAATGATCTATCTCCCCTCTCGCAGGGCTGGCGAGGGAGCCAGTGGCCCCTCTTTGGAGAAATGGAGGCTGCGTGCGTGGGCACTGCTGTGACTCTGAATCACCCCGGCAGAGCGAGGGATCAAATCAAGTCACATTCCAGGGCATTAGACAGACGGTGGGAATTAAAAGCTTTACCTGGAAACTGGCTTTGTATCTCCAAGCCCTGCCTTTGTCTCCCAGCCCAACTCTCTATTTTTGTCCCTTTCACCTTCCGTGTTGTTGTGCGTCATGCATGCCAGCTCTTGGTGCCTGGTTGTGCAGCCAGCCCCAGGCACGTTTGGGAAGCCCTCAGTAAATATTGGGCTGTGCAGCCCGGGAGGAAACATTCAGGGAGTGTGAGATGGTAGGAATGGGGTGGTTTAGCAAAAGCAAGCTGCTTTGGGACTCATTAAAAGCCAAGGAAAGGCTCCAGTTGCTTTCAGTAGGCTTGGGATCAGCGAAGTCCCATCTGGGCTATTAGCAGTAAGACTTGTTTTTGTTTCTTTCAGTCTACAAGGTCTGGGGACAGGGTCTCTCCTGGGGGCCAGTCCTACCCTGAGGGCAGGGAGGTTTGCCAGCTCCAGCTCTGTCTTTGCTGTTCCCTTGATCTGATCCCCGAATACAGTCTGCCCCTTGTGTCACCGCCTGCATCACTGGGCGAGCTGAGCAGCTCCCGTGGGTGCTGCCAGGCCCGGCCGTGGGCTGTCAGCAGTGCGGGGCAGCTTTCAGGGTGCTGCACAACGTGGGAGGAGGCAGAGCTCAGGAGCTCACCTTAATTCCCAAAGCCTTGATTTTCTGACGTATAAAACAATCCTTGTCTATTTGGGGCTTGTGCTCTTTGAGGAAACATTTGAAATGATGATGCTTTTGTAATGGTAATAATGACATTAGGCTCTCATACATAACTTATTTTTCTTTACTTATTTATTTGCCCTTTCTTAGAGGGAATTGCTGCTATTTTCTGGGCATTGGGCCCAATTTTTGCTTCGTTCTGTCTGAGTCCGCACCGCATCCTGGATGCTGCAACCAAAGATGGAGCCTGCGTGGATGAGCACATCCAGGCTGCTCCAAACCCGGAGGCAGCTCTTCGTGCCTCCGCGTGATGTTCCCACCCATCCTCTTGCCACCCATCAACCACAGGAATGCAAAGCAGGTGGCATTTCCATCTGAATTAATAGATGAGGAGTCCTTGGATGTAAGAAGGGGGTTCAACCATCTCAGGCTGGATCCGCTGTTGGATCTTGCTGCAAGAGAGTGGCTTGTCACCTGGCAGAGAGAGAGATCTCACAGAGATCACCCCTGTGCAATAGGTGAGAGCCGCCTCGAAGCAAAAATACAGCAGAGAGAGGAGGGAGTGGCTGAGTTGTCCCCTTTTCTCAGGTCATTAGAGTATCCCTGTGCATCATGTCTAGGTACAGAGCAATGACAAGTTTGGATGCTTCAGGAGAGAAATGTTTGCTTCCCAGTGAGGAGTAAATTAGGTTAGTTTGCCTGGTGTCGGTACGTTATGAGTCAGGGATGTTCATTGACATTTACCAAAACCTGAATGAAAGCCGATTTCTTTGTTAGACAAAAAGGTTGGGTGTCACTTTACTGGGTTTGGGGGAAAGTTCTCCAAAGAATGGAGCTTTATTTTTAATAGCCATTTGCCAGCCTGCAGGAGGCTGCAGTTC
Organism: Coracias cyanogaster; assembly: GCA_033124195.1. NCBI lineage: Eukaryota > Metazoa > Chordata > Aves > Coraciiformes > Coraciidae > Coracias > Coracias cyanogaster. Next base: position 57,240 of record JAVSBS010026326.1, on the reverse strand, counting down.
TGCATGCATTGATACGGGATCTATGTGTTGTCAGGTTACCTGGAGGTACCAACTGCAATTGGCTTGACATGGTGGTGGGTGACCCGTGTCCAAGCTTCAGGCCAGACCCACCATGCCTGAACCAGCAGAAAGTCTGCACTGGAGGAGTTGCCCGTCTAAAATATTTCAGGCACATTTTCCTGGGCGGGAGAGTTTCTGTGTAGCTTTTTGCACCATGTTCTCACAGCATTCCTCTCCTGGCACTCCTTGCTCAAAAGTCCACTTCCAGTAGGTTGTGAAACCATGGAACTGTTGATTTGAATACTGGAGGAGATCAGGTAAAAACACCACTCTGAGACCAACTCCCTGAGCAAACCACAGCTCAGCATTTACCAAGGAGCCTGTGGCAGGCTGCAGGGAGCCTGGCCCCTTCCCAGCTGCTGATGGGGCCCTGTCCCTGCTCGGAAAGGTTGCTAGAGGAGGCCTGAGCGTGGCCACAGTGGCTGTGGGTCCTGGCCCAGCCCATCACTTGCTCCTCTGCGTTGCTTTACCTGCTGCATCGCTCCAAGCTGGCAGCCACGGCTGGGAGAGGCTGTGCTGGCTGGGCTGCGAGCAAGTGCCATGTGTTGCTCCAGTTCCTGGTGCGTTCCAAACCCCAGAGGCAGCGGGCAGCTGGCCCAGCTGGGGCTGAGCTCTGGAGGGGCAATTGCTGTGGGCTGGGGCCAGCTACGGCACAGCAGGGCACCAAATCTGGGATGCCAAATCAGCAGTAGGAACTGGAGGCGGGCAGCGTGCCACCCGCACCCCTGCTCTGTATGCAGCAGAGCATCCCCTGGCATGGCTCAGCAGGGAGCTGGGAGGGCACAGAGGCTGCCACGGTCCCCAGGGCCTGGGCCAGTGTGCTGGGGATGCGATGCAACAGGACAGCAACTCCTGACCCCACATGGTGACCTTCCCCTCTGTGGAGAGGTCTGGTGGAGACCAATCCTGCTTTGGCAGAGAGATGAGGTGAATGGGTGCAAGGAGATGGGCTTCGACACAGCCTCTGCTTCGCTCTCCCCAGGCACGGCGGGGCTTAGCTGGGGAAGGGGCGAGGGGCTGGCTGCCCACCGGCCGTGCGGCCAGGGCGGCGGGCTGGCCACAGCCCTCATTCCTCCGCTGCTGGGTACCGCTTTGTTGCTAGCTGGTGACATCACCCGAGAGCCCACCCCCTGCCTCTTATCCGTCTCTCCGTCTCGCTCATTTATTCACAGGCAGCGCTGGCAGGATCAGAGGCTGTGTGAGAGCCAGAGCTGGCAGCAGCAGCATGCGTGCGGCGGCTGAGGCTCAGGGCGCGAGAACCACGTAAGGTGCCCGCCGGAGCATCCCACCTCTCCTGCCTCCGCTTCCCCTGGCAGAAACTTCCCGGCTCCTTCACACACGGTCCGGGCTTCTCCGGGGGGGGCTTGGCACTGACAGCCGCATGCATGACACTCCGAAAAGGAGAGAAAATGACCATAAGTATCCAGGAGCACATGGCTATTGACGTCTGCCCCGGCCCCATCAAACCCATCAAGCAGATCTCCGACTACTTCCCCCGGTTCCCGCGTGGGCTCCCCGCTGCCGTGGGCCGCAGTGGCACCCTGCGCTCCGCCGTCAGCCAGCCCTCCGTCAGCCCCGCCGAGGGCCCCCGCGAAGAGGACGAGGACGTGGACCAGCTTTTCGGAGCATATGGCACGACGCCCGCCGAGCAGCCAGCCAAGTGCCCAGCGCCTGAGGAGGTGGTGGACCCCGAGGGCTACGAGTCCGACGACTGCAGTGAGTTCCTAAGTTTCTACGGGAGTTTGCTGGGTGCTGGGGTCAAGGGTGGGTCTTAGGGCTGGTCCCCCATCTTGCATCCTGAGCCACGCGTCCTTCCCAGCTGCCGGCCGCTCTGTCCATCCCTGGGATCCTGTTGCAGCAGCGACAAGCCCTCTGCTCCAGGCAGAGAGGCTGTCACAGCAGGGCTCCAACGCTGCCCATGGGTGCAGGGAGGCCCTGGGAGTGCCCGTGCTGCAGCCAGGCTGGCTGCTGGACCCAAACTGGGGAAGTCTCCCAAGAGCCACCAGTTGCTGTGCTTTGCCGTTGTGGTTGATGCACTTCTCTGCCTCAACCCCGCTCGGCTCTGTGCCTCCGAAGGCTGCCAGCTGGGCTCAGCCCCTGTGGTTAATCCGTCTGGGTGGTGCAGTCTGCTCCAGCCACCCTGCTGATTAGCTGGCGATACGCTCCAGCATCGCCCGGCTCCAGATCAGGGAGATTTGCTCGCAATGACATCCGCCCGGGAAATCTCTGCCCTCTCCCTCGGCAAACTCCTCACCCTCCAGCTGCAGATAGAGCCCTGCATGAGGCCAGGGTGGGCTTTGGCACAGAAGGCTTTGGTGTTCTGCTCGATGCAGGTGTTTGCAGTGAGCCTTAACCCTTCCCCACCCAAAACGTCCTTCCCACCCAGCTCAGTGGAGCTTGCAGGCTGCAAAGCAGCTGCTGTCTGGCTCTGCCAGCCACAGTGGCTGGGATAGTAGCATCACTGTCCTTTGAGATCGGTTAAAACCCAAGGTCTCGATTCAGCCCAGCCTTTAGGGGCCAGATCCTGCGAGGGGCTGAGCACAAAGTTTGAAGCCGGGAGATGCGGAGGCAGGGAGCCAGTGCTGCCTGCTCGTCCTGGGGGAAGGCGGAGGCTGAGCTCCCAGGGCGCTGAGCTGTTTACGGCCCAGCACTGGGCTGGCGGTGGCTTTCCCTGTGCAAAATGTCACAGCCTTGCCTCAGCATCGCTCCCTCGCTGCCGGCCGCTGGGACTGGCCTGGGCTTTTTTCAGCTATGCCAGACCCTGGAGCGTGACCCCTGGGAGAGCTCCCCGAAGGGCTGTGCTTGCTGCAAGGCAGCACAGCCATCCCCTCTGCCTGCTGACCACCAGCTACAGCTCCCGGAGAGGCTGGGGCTCTGGGTACAAGCTCCAAACTGATGGTCCCCCCTTCCCATCCTGTTGTGGGGGTCACGGTCTCTTTGGAGGAGGCAAGAGCTGCTGTGCTCCCAGGGAGAACATCTCTGCTAAACCACGTTTGTCCCAGCCGGGCAGTTAACGGTGACTTTAACCGGATTTGGGTTATTTGCTGCTCTGGTTATGAGCTCATCTGTGCTCATCCCGGCAATAGAAACGGGAGCAACTGGGCTCCGCTGGCAGAGGTGTGTGCGGGAGCTGACGTGCTTGGGGCCCTGGGGAGCAGTGCTGTCACCAGGGAAAATTGCCCAGGCGCCACGTTCTGCGGTTAGCCCCGCTGGCGATGGCGGGAGCAGCTCGGCACAGTGCCGGGGCCCGCGGGGGCTTGTCTCACCCCGGCTGGTGTTGGGAAGAGTGTTTCTTGCAGCGTAACAGGTGTCAGGCAAACTGCTGAGGCTGTTGTGCCAGATGTGGTGGGTGTTCTGCTGGCAAAGGCACAGTGGTGCCAGGAGCGGAGCGGGGAGCTGGGGCTGCTGGTGTCACATCTCTGGGGACAGCACGGCGTGGCCCCAGCTGCTCCCAGGGCACTGGTTGGCATAAACGTGCAGAATGAAACTGTCACTCCTCCATGTTCAGCAGCCAAGTCACAAGGCCAGACGAGGGCTCGCTGGCCCCATTTCCCAGGCAGGGAGCTGGGAGGGGATTTGTGCAGCCTGACTTGAGCCATCAGCTACGCCGGGGAGCATCTTTCAGCTCCCCCACGTCCCTGGTGGGTGATTCAGGGCGGCTGCATTAGTCACCTGCACTAAATTTCCCCTGGGGAACCTGTCTCTGCCTGTAAGGTGTTGGGGCTTAGGTGGTGTCAGGTCCCTCAGGTGACGCACAGGGTTCAGGGAGCTGACTGAGGTCTCTGGGTGGTGATGTTGGAGTCTGGGTGCAGCGCCCATGAGTTGAGGTCATGCTGGGCAGTGGCACATCTTACCTTGCTCCCCAGAGATGCTCCCAGCACAAGCCGGGAGAGGTGCAGGGAGAGGGATTTTGCCATGGTGGGATCCATTGGGAGGAGAAGGAGAGGATGGCTCCTTTCCATTTGTCCCATCTGCCTATGGGTTTCCCTCCTCCAACACCAAAGCAATGGTGCTGGCTGACTGGGTGGGAGGAGTAGAGCTGCCCCTGCCTGGAGAAATGCAGCATTTCTCTGGGTTTCTCCTTTCTGCTCAGGGGTTACTTCTCCAGCCTGCTGTTTCCAGCAGCACCAGGTTGATGGGTGCCGGAGCTACCACTGCTCAGTCACCACAGCACTGCAGGGCAGCATCAGGCAGGGGCTGGACCAGAACTGCCAGCCGCCCTGACGTCCAGCACCCTTGCCACAGCTGGATCCCTCCTCAGCATTCCTTAATCCTTTCCTGAGCTATGTTCCTGAGCCCACCAGCAATCCTGGGAGGTGCCTGCGGAGCCTCTCCTTAGGACATGGGCAGGCCCCGAGCAGGGCAGCCCTGGGAGAAGCATCAGTGTCCGCTCCCATCCAAGCAGGGTGGCCTCACCTGGCAGTTTGGCATCCAAAGAGAGCAAGGACATATATGTGTGTGTGTGTGTTTGGTGTGTTGGAAAACCAAGACTCCCAGGGCTGCAGGAGGCAGGTTGGGATCCCTCCAGAGATGGGCAGGGACCAAGCCAAGCTGTGGTAGGGTGGCAGGGGACTTGCTGACCTGGGAATTCTCCACTAGTCACTGGGAAGCTGATGCAGAGGCTCAAGTTGATGGCTCTAAGGCATGTGGGGCTGAGGCCAGAGGTTCAGGGCACCACAATGCAGCCCTACGGAGCCAAGGAGCACAGTGCTCCTGGGAGCTGTGGAGGCGTCAAGGACAACAAGCGTGGTCCCTGCAGGACAGCCATAAGCAGCCTGTTGAATGCAGCAAGCGACAGGGAGCAAGCAGGGCCAGGGAGTTGACAGAGCAGATAATGAGCAGAGACATCAGGGCTGCCTCTGGGAATCGCATGGAACCAGCCCTTCCCATCAGACTCGCCAGCAGCAACGATGCTGTGAGGATTTGCAGGGACGTGGTTAGCACCCTCTGCCATCCCAGGGCCCTTGAGAGGGGGACTCATCGCTGCCCTGTGCCTCCTGTATCCTCCATCTGCAGGGATGCTCCAGGACCAGAGCCCAAGCTGGGATCTTCCTGCAGCAGGTTTGTCCCCAAAAGAGCTGCTGAGGAGGAGGAATGAGGCAGGAGGGGTGAGGAAACACGTGTTTGGTGCAAACCCTGCACAAGGATGGCCTGGTGCTGTGGGACCAGCACTAGCATCTGCTACGATCTGATAGGACCAGCCAGGATTTGGGGCTGGGAAGGAGGGGGCTTGCTCTTATTGCCTTGGGACACCCGCGGTCACCTCATCTTTGGTTTCCCTGGCCGGTGCCCAGTGACAGCAGCATTGCCCTGGCTCTCCAGCCACCAGCGATGCTTCCCACCCCATCGGGCAGCACACTGCCAGGGGGAACTTGGTCCACAAGAAAAATAATCAAATGCCAGCTAGGTGGCAATGTGCCACCTGCCAGGAGCTGGCTCTCGCCTCCCGTCTGCCCTGATTCCACTCAATTTGCTGCCCCTTGAGTGGCTGCACTTTCCCCTCCGCAGCATCAGTGTGAGTTTGTACCTGACAGATTTTTAAAGGTCTCTGAGATCTCTGCATAAGCAGCACAGAGGGAGAAAAATGGTCCCTCTGAGCAGAGCGTTGCTGTGGCTGCTCTTGCTGAGGGACAGCACTGGAGGGAGCGTCCATCCTTCTTCAGTAATGTGCCAGCAAGTTTCTAGCCCTTAAATAAATGCTGCATTCCCCTGAGCTGGTTTTGGAGCAAGGCTGTGACCAGCGCTGGAATTTCCTCCCTCCTCTGTGATGTCTTTGGCTCCGGGTTTTCAGATGGGGAGGCAGCCTGAGATTGGGGAGTTACAGCAGGAGCTGTTTCTGGGAGGGCTGCCCCACGCTGTTCCTGCCAGGGCTCCAGGGCTCTTTATATATGTACAAACCCAGCCAATTTTAAAACGTGCTCAGCTTTATTCATAGGAGGGGCAGGCTCCTGAGCTGCAGCAGCATAAAAAAACAACTTCTCCAAACTCTAGCTGAGAGGCCTGTCCTGGTGTGCGGCTGCTCTGACGCCTGCTGCAAGCCACGCCACTGAAGTTATTTCGGAAGACTCTTATTCCGAGCAAAGGAGGTAATTAGGCAGGCAAAGCCGTCATGCAGATATTAATTACTGGCTGCTTAAAGACATAAAGAAGAATGAAGGTCCTAAGCGGCGCAGGGTTTGCAAGTCACCTGGCAATGCTTTTGGCCAGACAGGAGGAGGCAGGAGAGGCGGCGAGGGGAAGTGCGCAGTGAAACGATGAGGATATTTACTTCTGAAACACGGCTCCTTAGCATATGCTGCCACTGCTATTTATAACCTTTGAATCGTCTTTTCAATCCAGATAAGGCCAAAAGAAGTATTTTTTTTTTAACTCAGGAAACTAAACAAGCCACCGCTGATTTGGGCAGAGCCTGGAGCGTGGTTTTGCCCAACCGTACCGTGGCCCGAGCTGCTTACACCAAGAAGATGTGTGTGGGTACCGGGCAGGGTCCGACTTGATGTTTAAGGGTATCAGGGAGCTTGTAGCCTTCCCAGGGGACACACAGGGTGTTAACCAAGGTGACTTTGGATGAGCTCCTCTCTGGTTTCCCACAGGATACCTGGGTATCGGGAAGGCACTGGCACGTGTGAGCTCTTGCCTTTTCCTGTGGCTGACCCATCAGTGGTCCAAGTGGAAGCTGTGCATTGGGTGCTCCTGGTCCTCCAAGGAGCTGAGGAGCTTTCAGCCCCCAGAGATGCCCGTTCTCAAGGGGTGGCTGTGACCAGGGACACCCTGAAGGGCTGGAGATAAATGTGGAGCTCCTGGTGAGGCCAGCACACGAGGGTGAGCAGGGTCTGTCTGGGCATCCCTGCTCCAACAGCGGTGGAGGGAACATATGGGCCATGGCCTCCGGTGTCTGCAAATGAAGGAGACTCACGGCTGCTGGTTAATGACGGTCCTTCCCTCTGCCTGGCTCCCAGCAGCCTGCCCAGCTCTTCTCCATCCCTGGTCCTGGCGTGTAGAAGAGCAGACGATTCCCAGCTGGAGGAGGGATGTTCCCTGGAGGAGGGATGTTCCTTGCCCCACCATGGCTCTGCTGCCCTCATCCCTTCACTGACACTCCTTGTTCCAACACGCTCGAGCCCAGGGGGTTCCCAGATCTTTCATCTTTGTATTTAACACTGAAGGCACTTTGGGGGGGGGGGGGGGGGGTGTTAATT
>JAVSBS010026326.1:0-49971 GCA_033124195.1 Coracias cyanogaster | reverse complement strand
CCCCGCCCCCCCCGCCCGCCGCCCCCCCCACTGTTAATTGCAATACTGTATTTCATTAAAGGAAGAGAGAAGGAAAGATTTGAAGGCCATCTCTAAATTGAAATTGCTGAAAGTCTAATTGCTGCTGACATCAGGGACCATTTAGTGCTGGAAAACATAATTGCATCTCTGAACTGTTCTGAGCAGATAAGTGTTCCTCTGAACACTCCTCCTGGAGAAGACAGAAGAGCTGATGAGCATCCATCAACCAGCCTTGTGAAGAAGCAGCTCCCTTCGCCCGAGCTTGCGAGAGGCTGGTGCTGTGTCTCCAAAATTAAGAAATACCAATTGTGGTATATTTAAAGTGAGAAACACGTGATGAGACAGGGAGTAGTTGCAAGAAAGAAAAGTTGTGCTTGTTCCTCACTCATAGTCCTGTTGAATTCAACCACATCCTTGGAGCTGCCAAGGAGGGAAGGTCTCCTGCCTGTGCGCTGGATCTCGTCCCTGCTGGGTTTTTGTGTAGGACTGGGAAAGTCCTGCCCTGCCTGCAGCAATGGACCAGAGTCCTGCAATGCTGCTGACTGGTATTCCAGGTGTCGATGAGAGTGTCCACGTCCCAGCATGGTGTGCTGCCCCTGCAGCATGTCCCAAAACCGTCCACAGGACACCTTTTTCATGGAGTAGCTCATGGTGATGCTGACTTTCAGAAGAGTCCCATTTCCACTTGCCTTTGCCACCTTCTCCAGCCCATGCTGAAACCCACAGTGGTGCCTGTAGCTGTAGGTTCATGTCAGAGGCCAGTGCTACCAGCAGGCCTGGGGGCTTGCAGCCGTCGGGGTCTGCAGTGCCTCAGCTCAGCATCTCGCAGGACCCATCCCTGACAAGCCAGGCACCCTCTCCCTGTGGAGGCACACCAGCTGCAACCAGCAGCTCGAGCAGGTCTGTGCATGGACTGGGAGCACTCCAGGTGCTGGGCAAGCTCGGTCTGGCTGCAGGAGGCTGCTGGGACTGGCAGAGCTGTTTTCCAGGAGTAACTCTGGGGTCTTCCAGGGACTCTCTCCTATGTGGCCATGGAGTAGCTCCTCGAGCTGTCCCACCATGTGCTCCAGGACCTGGACAAGGTGCTGTCATAGCTGGGGAGGCAGGAGCACACGCAGCCACCCACCAAAGTGATCTTCAGCAGCCCTGCTTGGAAGTGGCAAGAAATAATTTCTGTTCCTACTGAGGAGTCATTTACCGACATTTTACATGGGGCTGTAAGTGCACAGAATTACTCACTGCCTTTCAGGACCTTTAAAATTATCTCCATTGCAGAGGAAAATTAAAGCAGGGGAAGAATAGGGACCTATCTTTTATAGTGCATTAAAAAATACCCAGTCTGAAGGTTACTGAACCTGTGCTTTCTGTAAGGGAGAGCTAATCCAGACAATCCCCAGCAGTCTTTTTACTGCTCCACTCTGATCTCCCTGGCACAAAATCCTTGAGCAGATTATCTTGGGAGCAGCAATGCTGATAAGCAGAGGGACTTAAAGCTTTTAGACTTCTTTTTAATTAGTTCTATAGTGGTTTTTCTTGTGCACACCTCAATTTCTCCCAGTATAGAGCCTTGCTGGGCTTTCTAATGGCAGTTGTGATGCGAAAGCTTCCCTGACTTTGGAAGGTAAGGAGCCCACTCAGTCTCTGGGTCTCTCCTCTGTGGGCTGTGCCAAGGCTCCTGGGTCCATGCTGCAAGAGCCGGTGCCTCTCCCATGTCTTGAGCATCTCTTGGGCTGAGAAACTTTTCTCTTTGGGCTGTCCCAGGCCACCGAGGGGGTGAATGTGCCACGTTGCATGGGCCAGATGAGGGCACGTTGCCTGCAAGGACAGGGCCTGGATAAGGGATCAGAGCACAGATTTATCACTGTGTTTTGCCTTTCATCCCGCAGGTATAAATAGAAGCTACTTCAGCCTCCCCGTCACCCTGGGCGCTGATGGGAAATGTCAGCAATAAACAAATTCTGCCGACTCCACCAACAAGGGTGGCAGCCGCACTGTGCCAGGACGCCTGCCCGCCAGCTCCAGGCTCACTCGCCGTATCCCACGGCTAAGCCCGGAGACACATCTGCCAGTTATGATGGCCTCTGATAATTTTGTGGCCCACTGAATTAATCAAAATGCCCAAAGGTCAGTTGGAGAAGAGGCTGCATTCCTGGGCAAGTCAGATTTATTTTCCTTTTTAGAGGCTGTGTTAAATGCCAGACCCTGGCTGGCACCTTCCCATCAATCTCTCCCAATTCATGGAGAGGAAAGAGGGTCAGAACCTGCTAATGAGTTCACATCTCCTAATAGTTATTTTATCATTGGAGCAGAATAATCGTAATAATAATGATACATCCTGCGTGACGTCTGGTGAGCACAAAGCTGCCTTTGTAACGTCTGACAAAGGCATTTATTTATATGTTTTTATTTGTGGCCTGTGTGATTAGAGGGCAGCGTTCAGAATAGCCCAGTCAAGTTAAATACATCTAGTAACAGAGCTTCAAGTCTAATTGCTGCCCTTTTCTTTTTTAGGCACTTGCTCCCCTAATTAGGAGCACAATCAAGTCGCATCTCAGCTGTGAGGACGGGTGGGAGGGGGAAAGCAGTCAAAGAAGGGCAATTCCACTGCTTTGCAGAGGGCCGTGTTCAGAGCTGGGTGCATCCCTGCGCGGCTGCTGCAGCCGGGAGTCTTTGGGCCCTGGAGATGGTTGGACATGGTAGGTCTCCCACAGGCAAGGCTGGAGGAGTTGCTGGTGGTTTGCAGGAGGGATGAGAGCAGTGAGAGCCATGCTGGTGATTTGGTGTTGGCTCGCCTGGCCGCTCGCTCAGCATGCTCTCTGCTCCGGGAGCGCAGGGCTGGCTCTCCATTGGGCTGTGGTCCCATGGGGGTTCACACGGAGCTGTTGTGAGCTGCACACAGCACCTGGATTCACTGGACGTCTCCTGCCATCTCCTCAGGCCCCCAGGCAACCCTGAGGCCAGTCTGCCTGGGAGCACCCAGCCATGGATGCAGGCAGCTTTGAGCACCAGCCTCCTCTCTGCCTTCACTGCCGTGCTGGATCCATCTGTTGCCCAGCGGCACATCCCAGGAGGTAACAGAGACTGTGGGGCTGCAGCCGGTGCTCTGCTGGGTCGTGGGTCCTGGCTCTTGCAGAAGCAGCACTCACCCTCAGCTCCATCGCTGCACCTTTAGCTGCCAGACCCCAAGTTAGCCTGATCCCTTTTGGCACCTTCATGTGGCTGTGTTTTTAAGCTATTAGCACAACACGTTCTGCTGATGTTTCTGCATCCCTCTGCCGAAGACAGTCCCTTCTTTGGGAATCAAGACTCACCATCAGTGAAAACAATCCCTGTGCAGAGAAAAACCCCTCCAGAGATGGAGGAGAGCTGGGGATGGAGCCCAGCAGGGCGGGGGGGGGACTACATGCCCTGTCCGTGCTCTCCCATCTGCTGGCAGCTCTGAGATGAATGGGAACCGCTTGAGGTTTGCTCATGGACCACCAGCACTGGAGAGCTAGACCTTGCAGTCTCCATGTGCAAAACACGCGTCTACTGCTGTGTTACGGTGCTTTTAGGCTTTGCCCGTCTTGCCAGAGCTGGGGGTCCCCGCTGCCCTCGCCCCTGGGGCGGGTCGTGGTGCGGAGGGGACAGGAGGCTTTGGCAGTATTTCCTGGCCGAGGTCTGTTTTCACGCCAAGCTTTTAATTTGTTTTATAAATTGCCAAATCCAGCAGGCTAAGCCGCGGGCCCCCTTCTGTGATAAAAATAAAATAACAGCTTGAACTTGGGAGGGCCGAGTGGCGGGGCTGGCAGGAAGCGACTGATTAAAGGGCAGGTGGAAATGATGCTCCGAAACCGGAGGCTTCATCTTCCGCTCTCAAGTGCAAAGAAAAGATTTGCTGAGTTTTGCTGACTGGGTTTTCGCCCGTGTGCTGTGGAGCCTCCCGCTGCACCCGGTGCCCTGCCGCTGCCGTACGCAGCCGTGAGCTCCCCATCACTGACGGGGCACTGCAGCCCCTTCCTCCTCCTGGCATGATGTGGAGCGAGTTTGGCCAGTAGTTGCTCTAGAAATGCCTTGTTGGGCCAAACCCAGAGGTGACGCACAAGGTGTTGCAGGTTTGGCCTCACTCTCTATCACTTCCATCTTCCCCGAGCCCTGGCAGGTAGACCCCACTGATTCCCTAAGCCGATAGCTAATGCACCATGAAATTACTGCAGAGCAAGGAGGGGCACGTTACTCTGGTAGAAATCTCTCAGAATATTTGCTCTGCTTTCAAGGCAAGATATTTGCTCTGGAGCAATGATTTCTATTTGCTAGCAGGCAAACCTGCAGCTCATTTGGGTCTGGGCTGGAAGATCAGTGTGAAATTGCAGCAGGAAGGTTTCAGTCCCCTGAATATCCACCACCTCCTGGGGCACCTTGCTGCAGAGGATACTGATGCTGGAAAAAAAGCACCTTATTTCCTGCTGTAAAGTTGGTCTAACTTACCTCCCAGGCAGCAAACCCTGCTTTGATATTAGGTAAAATTGTTCTGGTTTTTGGTTTGGATTATTTTTTTTCCCTGCTCCAAACTTGCTTGTGTGGCGGGAAGGTGCAGTTACCTTGGAAACTGGTGGGATGCTGTGTGGTGTGAGGCGGTGCTCGGGCAGATGTCTTTTGGGAATGTGGGCATGGAAAAGTGTGGCTTGCCAGGTCCAGAGCTGCCCTGGAAGCTCAAGGCTGGTGGCAGGCGAAGCTGTGCCAGGGAAGATGCTGCTCTTCGTCTGGGCTTTGGTGTGCAAATGGGGTTTGGGAGGCTTGGAGAAGGTTCAACCATGCTTTTGGAAAGCATGTCTTTTTAAGGCATTTGCTTTGGATTAGCACGACTTGCCCAGACCATCCAAAGGGAAAAGATTTCTCAAACCAGACATACTTTTGCTGCTGAAGCTCTTCTGGCTTGTTCTGGCCTCCTGCCCTTCCCTCTGGTCCCATCCCAGGAGCTGCCCTGGTGCTGCCATTCCTGGGCTGCGGATGCTGTAAGGGAACACTGCTCTGATTAAAAGCTGTTGGTGTTTTTCATTTTAACCACAAAATTATTTCCATTCTCACTGGGTTCAATTTAAAGTCTGCAGCCAAATTGGAGCTGGGAAAGGATCCCATTGGTGGCTCATTTGTTTGAAGGTGTCAGTGTACAAATACGCATTCTGGGAATGCCAGTGGTGCTGGAGGCAGGGGGGGGAGTGCTGACAGCGGGTCTCAGCTGGGCCCCAGCCGTGCCCGGGTCTCCTCAGAGAAGAGCCTTCAGCTCCTGGGCATTGGAAGCTGCTGGCTGTGGTGGGGCTGCTGCTAGATAGGGTTGACCCATGGGAAAGCCCATGGAGGCAAAGCCTCTACGCTGGCCTCAGTGCCCTGGTGAGCTGCAGCCCTTCATCCCACTCGCTCCTCTCCCAGGGCTGTGCCTTCCCCATCAGCCAAATGTGGGGATGGCCACCAGCCTCCCAGCATGAAGCCATGTTTCATAACGGGGCTCATAGGAGGATGCTTTCTGTTTTATAATGTCTGCAGCCATTTCTCTAGCATCTTCATCCACTCCTTTTGTGCTTAGAGGGATAGGAGCCGGTGTTTGCTGGGCCCTGCAGGTTAATAACATCTTTTTCCTTTGCAGCCACTCTGGGGACGCTGGATTTCAGCTTGCTCTATGATCAAGAAAACAACGCTCTCCACTGCACGATCAATAAAGCCAAGGTACGTCTCGGCGCCGGGTCTGCAAACAGCGAGGACTGAATATTCCTGGAGCTGGTCACCTTTGTCCTGTGTTATGGGGCCACCAGAGCCCTGCCAAAACCACGAGACCACCCAGGTGCCGTGGCTGTGCCAAGTGAATGCAGCAGTGAGGGCAGTGTGTGGGGACAGCCAGATGTCCCACATGTCCCCAGGTTGCACCAGTGGCTCTGGTGTCCCCAGCTGCGGCCACCCCTTTGCCAGCTCCACTTTCATCCCAACACCCAGTGCTTCTGCCCTCTCCTTCTCCTCCATCCCTGCTTTTCAGGTCGTTTCCTGGGATGGAGGTGGCTGCTCATCCCCGTGACGAGATGGTTGCAGCTATTGATGCTTTTTAGAAGAGCACCCAACTCGATGTTGTTATTTACTTGATGCTGTGACCGGCTGTCGGTTTATAAATGGCTCTTTTAAATGCTGCTAATCATTGCCACAAAGTGCTCTGCCTCAGCGCCTTTACCGTCTGCGTGATAGAAGCAATTAGGGTTTTGGGTTTTTTTTGCACATTTTGGAGCAGAAACAGATAACTGAGGTCCTGATGCTGCCTCTCGGCCCATGGAAGGTGATTCTGGGTGCTGCTTGGTTCCTCTACTTTACCCAGTGTGAGGACCAGAGCAGTGAGGGCTCCGGGTCAACGTGGCTGGGCCCTGACAGTGATGGGTGGGTTGGTGGAGGAAGGCCTAAGTCCCTGTAGATCTTGGGAAGGGGTGGGGTTTTTTTAGAGGAGGCAGGAGAATGGGCTGTAAGCTGAGCCTCCAGAGGACCAGCCCACGCTCTTTGCCTGTATAGGATGCCCCTCTCCAGCTGCAGCTGGCTTATTTGCAGCCCCCACCCCAGAGCCCCCTGCACTGGAAGCTGAAAACGCACATCCCTGCCCCGGGGTTCTTCCCGCGTGGAATAAGACCTTGAGCATGAAAGCTTGGCTTTGGGGATGAGCGTGGAGACATCTGTCCTGGCAGACCTGGAGGTGCTGCTGGCCAAGGGGTGAGTGCAGCACCCGCAGCTCCCTGGGCAGGGATGAGGCAGCCAGCGGGATTTGCTTCCCTCCCCACCACCCTCCTGCCTGTTGCCCATGAATTCACCACAAGCCTCTGGGTCAGGCTTCCCTCAGCACGCTCGGGAGCCGTGCCAGTGAGGAGATTTCTAATTGGGTTTGCAGTGGGTGGAAGACAGGGAGGAAGGAGACCTGCAAGCGGCAAGTGATAGATGTAACAGCAGCGAGAGCAAAGGCAGGGCTGGGGAAGGAGAGCCCTGATCCCTGACGTGCCCACGGGAATAGAGATGCTGATCCCGTCCCACGGGGCTGGGGCACCACATGGCACCAGCATCGCCCCAGCCCACGGGGTGAGCAGAACCCCCCTCACCGCTCTGACATTCAAACGTTCAAGCCCTGTTCATTCCCATTCTGCTCTCATTCTCTCATTTTTCTCTTTTATTTACATTGCCATCTGCTCGCTCTCATTTCATCTCTCGCCTGGGGAAAGCTGCCAAAACTTGACTACAGAAAGGTAAGGGCCAGGACTCCGCTGCTGTTGGTGGGAGCCAGCGTTGGCTGTGTAGCCCTTAGAAGTGGTGCTGTGGAGGAGATGATGCGGTGGCCAGGCAGCGTTGGGACTACACAGACCAGCACAGCACAGTCCCGGGACACGTGTTGGCCTGGCATGTCTTGTGTAGGATGGTCTCAGGCCCCCAAGGAAGGTACCCTCAGGACATGTCCCAACTCCAACAGCCTCAATCACTGCCAGCAGCCACTAAACCCTGGACTATTTCATCCATGTAAGAAAGCTTTCTCCCTTCAATAACTTCCCCCAACAACCCTCTCTCCCTTTAGATCTTCTATTTCTTTTAATCGCTACCACTTTTATATCTGCTGATGTCCCGCCCAAGTCTTGTTATTGGCTCCTGGGGAGTGGGAAGGGGGTTGCCAGGCTCTTGGAGGCACCAACAGTGAGTTAAATCCAAACTGTTGTGGTCCACCACCCATTTTCTGCTCTGGAGCCATCAGCTGCTGTGCAGCAGGTCTGGATAGTCACTCCATGAAGGCGGTTCGCCCTCCTGCCAGGGGACATCTGAGGTATTGCTTGGTGCACATTCACCACAGGAGCTGTGAGATGCTGAGTGTTTCCAGACCCTCAGGTCAGCCTGTATCTCAAGTTTGGATAGTGCTGGTCTAGGGAATGAAAAGGGAAGTATGGCTGTGGAAGCTGGTAGCCACAGGGCTATCCCCAGGCTGTGTGGTTGGTGCCTCAGTTTCCCTAATAGCACATAGAGGTGACCTGCCATCAGGCGCTTTGTGCTAACAGTAGGATATCTGGAAGCTGATTTTGGAAGGCAGAGAGCACCTGGCATCTCTGCAGGCTCTAGCCAGTAAAGTGAGGGGTCCTGGTTCCTCCTGGAGATGAATAAATCAAGTGCAGGGCTGCTATTAGTCCACATCTGGATTACAAGGTGAGTCCTGCCTCTGCAGGGTGAGGGAAGACCATGGCATACTCAAGGAGCATCCACCTCCAACCTTCACCTCTTGGGACAGTCCTACGCTTTGGTATTGCCTTTAGCGGGTGCGATTGGGGTAAGGTCTCGGCAGGTGGGGCAGCTGCTGTGCCTCTCCCCGCGCTGCCTGCACTGGCACCAGGTTGTCACCCCCACCATGCCAGCATGAGCCCTGGGCAACTGCAGCACCATCTGGGCTTGTTGGCACTGTGCTGTGGGGCCAAAGCAGACGCTGTCCTGGGGTATTGCAACACCGGGGAGATCAGGACTAAGAACCCCCATCGCTCCCCGGCTGGAGCAGAGCCGTGGTGCCATGCCCAGCATTGCTGCTGCCTCTGCCTGGCAGGCAGGCTGCCAGCGACCGCCTTGCACCGATGCCTTTGGGTCTTGGCAGCAGCCCTGCCCGTACCCTGCCTTGCACGGTTCAGGCACAGCTGAATCCAGGCATGTTGTGGCTCAGCTCGGATCGATGGGAGAATAAATCAAGGTTATGTGGGAGCCTGTTTCTGGCCCACGGGAGCTGGCGCGTGACAGGAGGACTCTCCCCTTGCTGCCCGCTGCCGTGCACAGGCACCACGTGCTCTCCTGGGATTGTGTTGGGATGTCCCATCGTGTGCGGGAAATGGGCGGGCTGTCCCTGGGCTGTGCTGGACATCACCTCCTCCTATAAAATGTGATAGAAAATTATATAATTAACGTGCAGGAGCCAGGGTCCACACCCTGACATGCTGTGTCATGGCTTGGGTGAGGGTCTCATTTACTGCTCAGTTCTGCAAAGCCCGACCTGCTGCATGGAGCAAGATAACTGCTGTAGGGGGACCTACAGGGGTGTCCAGGCAGGTCATGCAGAGCAGACGCTGCCCATCTGAGGGTACCTGGGCTGCTCTCCCTGCACCGCTGGCTGCACCCAGGAGTTTCTGCCCCAGCGAGCATTTGGATGCTCTGTCACTCCCACCCGAAGCTGAGTGCTGGAGGTCTGCACTGAGCATTACTTATGGATTTGCTCATAAATATTTATCACTGCAGGGAAATGCCCGTCTCGAAGCTGTGTGCCTCCTCAGGGTGGAATTGCAGAGTTTGCCCCATTTTGGAACAGGAGGCCTTGGCTCAGGAAGAGGTGTCCAGGCTGGTTGTTGGGCAGCAGGGAGCCTGCTCGCTGGGCAGGCATCTCACTGTGGGGTGAATGATGGAATGAATCTGTCTCCTGTGATTTCTGTATGCCTCTAGCGTGGCGTTAATCGGCAGCCCGATTAGCCTGGCTCGTAATTAAATCCTATTGATTAGTTAAATGTCACTGGCACAGGGAGCAGCTGGCAGCAGCTGGGATGCAGCGGGGCTGTTGGTCTCTGTAGGATTGCAGCAGGGATGGTTGGGCTTGGGGAGAGGAAGGGAAAAGACGAAACTCGGTCTCGGCTCCATCACCTGTGCTGTGATGCACAGCACCATGACTGGTCCCAGCATGAGGACCAGTTGGAGCCAAGGCCACGCTGGCTGAAGCCAGTGGGAGGATCTGCGCCCATGTACAAGCCCCATGCTCCTCCTCTGCTGCTCTCTTGGAGCAGCTTTGGGCTGGAGATCCCTCTGAGCAGGAGAAGCAATGGTACTAGTCACTCTATGGGTCCCTGCAAGGGGTTAGCTCCCATGGGAGCAGCTTTTCAGGGCAGAGCCATCAGGGCTGCTCTCATGTTAAATTCAGCCCTGTCCCAAACTCATATCAAGTGACATGGGAGGAGGGAGGTAGATGTGACATTAGGAGCTATTTTCCAGGCTCCTGTCACGCCATCTTCCATTGCACATCTATTAAAAAAGCCTTTAATAGCCTCCTCAGAAGGTAATTTAATTGCACTGAGTTGATGGGTGAATTACAGAGCTGCCTGTCTTTCTCCATCCATTTTCATGGGCATTTGCTTGGTTGTGTCTGATGTCATTTGCTGCCCAGCATCGGGCCGGTGGAGGCTGGGGAGAGCCTTTGCTCTGCTCAGCCATGAGCAGCTTGTGTGTGCCCAGCCAGCCCGATCCCCTCTGGAGCCTGGGGACCAGACCAGCCCCTTGGCTGCCATGTCTGCTTCCATCCGCTGCTGATATTTTTATCCTTGTGGCTCTGCTTTGGAAGCAAAATCCTCTTTGCTGGGCACCATTTGGTCTCCCTTGCCCCGGGGCTGTGTGCTTGTCTCGGAAGCAGAGTCCTCACCAAGGTCAGGAGCAGCTTGGACCCTCAGCCATGTGGTGCAAATCAGGGAGGGGTGGGATGGGGGTGTTGCGAGGGGCTGCTTTGGTGCCATGGGTTAAGCCAGGTGTGTTATTTCATATTTATAAAGCATGGAAGCTATTTCCCCAGCATTTCCCTCTTTGATTTGCCCAAAGCCAGGCCTCGATGATTACATTTTCATCGCACGCAGCCTTCCCACCAGCAGCCCATGCAACTGCTTTTCCTGCCAGGTGGATCCCTGGCAGCTGCACACACTCATTAATCCCGGGCTCTGAACACTCTGCTCATCACACAAAGGGTGTGATGCGTCTTTAGCATCACCCAGCCCAGTTTCCGTGCCCGGCTTGGAGCCGGGGTTGGATGGGTACCTCTGCAGAGAAACCCTCCTCTGATCCAGGCAGAGCGTTGCCTTCAGCCAGCCTAGAAATAACTCCCGCAGGGATCCCACAGACAGGCTGGGGATAATCCAAGGACTTTCGTGATGTAGCCATTATCATTTCCACTTAGGAGTGGTAAAAATTAGGCTCCATTTTTCATGCTCCACTGTTGCCTCCCTACCCCATGGAGTTTGTTTCCATGCAGTCTGTGCAATTATGGCTTTGGGCTGGGTTTGTGCATCACCCTTGGATAATTTTCAGGCTACTGGTTCTTTAGAAGAGGAGCAGGTTTGTCTCCTTCCTCTGCCCAAACCAGGACCAACTCCAGAGCATTACTGTAACAAATATGATCCACGTCATCCTTTAAGACCTGTGAGGATCTCGTAGAAAATCCATCAGCAATGGCCACAGCGAGTGTTTCCTTGCATTTGTGCTCTGGTACCCCCAGATTTCCCTGCAACCATCCTGATGGTAGCCTCCCACTGGCCTGAAAGCTGTTCTTCCTTCAGCTGTGCCTTAATAACGAAGAGTAGGTAGGTGCCATCACACCCTCTGGGAGCGCTTAGAAGTAACACCACAACAGCAGAGGTGGATGTTTGCTCATAAGCAATTATTAAATGACAAAGCCCTGTAATTTTCAACCTTGAAAATCACTGCGCTGATTTACTTAACCCCCAAATTAATTGTGATCAGGGTGTCAGAGTCAGCTGCCGGAGGAGCGGTGAGGTGCTTCACGACCGATGCCAAGTGCAGGTGAGAAACCTCCCCGCAGACGATGTTTGAATGCTGAGTGTGCTCGGCTTTTTCTCGGATCCTTCACCAACCATATCTCCTCCTTCCCTCACCCCACGGAAACTGTGTGATTACTGCACGGACTGACAACATTCCCGGGGAAAAGGGCATCGGTCAATGGGCTCAGCGAAGCCACCCCACCCTGTCCCGCTGTTGATCTCACTCTTGGTTTTTGCTGTTTCCTCTCCAGGGCCTGAAGCCAATGGACCATAATGGTTTGGCCGATCCATATGTCAAATTGCACTTGCTTCCCGGAGCCAGCAAGGTGAGATGCCTGTTTGCTTCTCCTCCTTCCCTTCTGGGACTGCACCTTTCCCTTTGACACCAGAGCCGGGAGGTTCCCCAGGGAGAAGCTCTTCACCCAGGGGCTGCTGGTTGTTGTGAGTCTCCTGCCTGGCTCTCAGAGCAGTGGCAGGAGTAAGAGTTGGGGCTAAATCCATCCTTGCAGGGGTAGCAAGAGCCTCTGCCACAAAGCGCTGCCTGGGAGCCGGGTGCCAGCCCCGACTCCTCACTCCTGGGAGCAGGGGCTGCAGATACTGTGCTCCAGAACCCTCTGGGAAACACTGGGTGAAACAATCTGGAGCTATAAACAAACCAGCTCCTTTTTTCCCCTTTTTCTTTTGCATTTTAAACCCCTCAGATCATAATAAAGCAGAGTATAAATCGTAAGGGAAATAATTCCATCTACTTAGGTTCAGCGCTTGCTGGAGAGAAGAGTAATTAAAGATATTGATGTATAGTGAGAGCATGGTGTAACTGATGGGGATGTTGAATTTAAATGCTAAATGTATGTGTTATGAATATTAATTGCACTCTTATTTTAGACTCAAGGAAAGACCTTTTTTGGGGAGGTATATTTACTTGTTACAGTTTGGTTGAATTAATTCATAATGTTCAGGGCGGTAGAGGGAGTTTTTAACCACATTTCAAGTTCCACTGGAAATAGGAAAGCCAGGAGCAGTTTCATCAGCGATATTATCTGTCATTTCCATGTTTTGCAAATGCATTGATTAGCATTTCTGCTGGAGGTGATGGAGATGAGAGGCGGGAAGGAAGCTCTGAGCTGAAGGGTCGTGCAGGAGCTGCCGACTCTCCAAGCCCAGAGCAGCTATGGAGGGACCCTCTCCTTGCCCCCACATCCCTCTGCCTGTGCCTTGTTTCCAAATGGCACTGCCTGAATCTGCTCTGGGAGAGGTGAACAGGTCTGGGGGGATCGTGGATGTGTCCTGGGCTGGATGTTTCTCTGGAATCCTTCCAGCAGCAGGATGACCCCCAAGTCCTTTGGGTGCTTCTGTTCCAGTCTTGTGCGCTCAGGCACCTGCGGTGGAACCAAGGCCAGACATGTGGGAAGCAGAGTGGGATTTGAAAGGTTGGACCAGATGATCGCTGAGGTCCCTTCTAACCTGGAATTCTATGAGTCTATGATTTGTTTGCCTCATGCACACATCTCCACAGGAGCCGGTTACTGACTACTCAGTCATTCCAGATGGGAGAAAAAAGGCATCCCCAGAGCTCACTTTCCATTATTTTTATTCGTGTCCCTTGCCCAAGGCAACATTAGCTGCTGAGTGATGCCCATCACGTTACCCTATTGGCTAAACCTACTTTCCTTCCAGGCCCCCGCAGCCCCAGGACCAGGGTTTGAGCAGGCAGCAGGTGCCATCAGGGCTCTGTCCTTGCTGTCCTTGTCACCCCTCAGCAGGCTTTACATTCCCTCCTGATACACACCTTGCTGCTTGCGCTGGAGCCTGGCGTGGTGGTCGCAAGATCACTGAGGAAGGGGATAAAATAGGTGGGGGATAAAATAGGTGTGGGATAAAGCCTAGGATGACAAAGTGCCTTGTTTGAAACAACTTCACAAAGTCAGGAAAGATTTAAGGCGAATGAGGTATTAAATCAACGGTGACAGCGGGCCATAAAGGAGAGCTCCTGTCTGCAGTCTCCTTCGGTTGCATTGCTCTGCTGTCACCCCTGGACATGCCTCTGGGCACACAGGGATGGACGCAGTGAGTCTGGTGCCCGGAGGCAGCAGTGCTGGATGCCCGTGCGCAGCCGAGCCAGCAGCTTCTCTGGGGAAAGAGACTGGCATTGCAGGGCTTGAGATGCTGCTGATAATTGAGTCTCTGCTCCTGCATCCCCATCGCCTCCTGGAGCATCACACCTTGCTCCCGGGCTATCCTCTTAAGCTGGTGCTTGGTGTTTCATAGCTCCTCACCCAGCCTCTGCACTGCTGCATGGGGCCTGGGTTGCTTCCAGAGGTGGAAATAGCTTTGCAAACCTAAATAGAAGCATAAAATCCAGAGGCGTTCTCTGTTTCCAAGAGATCAAACTCAGAGCAAGCAGCTGCTTTGCCCAAAGAGTTTGGGAGCAAGACACTGTGCCGTGGTCTCTTGATGGCTGCATTGCAACAGCAGCTCCTCTGGCCACTGGCCCGGTCAATCTGGAAGAGGTTGTGTGTTTGGGGTGCTTTTGGTGGGGAAAGGACATGCCAACAGTGTGACCCACCTCTTAGCCTCAAGCACAAGCCCTTTTCTTCAGCCCAGCCCTGGCTGAGGCAGGGGTTGAACATTCTGACTTTACACCTCATTAGAGGGAAGATTGCTGCTCTGTTGGGCTGTCTCAGGATGGGGGTTGATGAAGAAGCCCCATCTGAAGCCTGCGGCCCTTTGCTTCCACTCTCCCTCTGTCCCCAGGAGAAGGGGGTGGCCCAGGGGGTAAGAAGATCAATGTCCCCTGACCTGGGGGGCTGGGTGTGTGCCAGGATGCCCCACCCGTGCTGGGGACACAAGCAGCTATGACAGCCCCACTGTCCCCAGCCTCCTGCTCTGCAGAGCTGCGGCGCTGGGAAGAGTTGCCAGTGCTAACAAAATGCATATCAAGGAAGTTATTTTGAGTGAGGCAGGAACGGGAGCTGTGCTGGGAGCAGGAATGCAAATAAACAACCAGAACAGCAAATTGGTATTTTTTAATGAACCTGAAAAGACATTGTTTTTCCCCTCTCTTTCTCTCTCTCTCTCTCCCTGCTGCATAAATGAAATCCCGTCCTCTTGCTGCGCCCTGCCAAGGTTCCCATTTTGCTGGCTGTTTCCAGCATGCGGGGTTGGATTGCTTTGCAAAGGAGCCAGTGAGTCCCTGTGTTTCTCCCACTCTGCTCATCCCTGTGGTCAGGGTGGATTTGAGCCACCTCAGCGAGGACAAGATGGGTTATGGTGCTGGGACAGAAGGGTGACAGCACCAATTGTCCCTTTGTCTCCAAACTGTACTTCCCTTTCTCCCTCCTCCCTGCCCATCAGTGCCCAAACCATCGCCCAGGGCTGGGTCCTGCTGACCAGATGTCCCCTTGGCTTTTCCAGGCGAATAAGCTGAGAACCAAAACGCTGCGCAACACGCTGAACCCCACCTGGAACGAGACACTCACCTACTACGGCATCACTGACGAGGACATGATCCGCAAGACCCTACGGTAGGGTCCCATGGGGGTGAGCAAGGTGCTGACCCCAGCATCAGGGGGGACGTGTGTCCCTTCCCCTCCCCTAGAGACCACCCCAACCATCCCTCCCCAGCCCAGTGATGATTTCCTGGGGGAGCTCACAGGGACCTCCATGCCCCAGCTCCATAGGATGGTCCTGCAGCAGAGCAGGGCAGATTTATTACCCACCAAAGCCCGTAGCCCTGCGTGCATCCATCACTCCCGTGGTGAGCGATGTGTGATTTACGGGGAGTCTGGACTGGAATAGCCTGTGAGGAGCTTTGTCATTAACTTCATAACTCACTCGCTGGGCTCCTGCCTACAGAGGTGGTGTTATTTGATTTTAACCTCTTCATGCCCAGCTCTCATAGGCATGTGTTAAAGCTTTGTGGTCATGTCTTGCTGAGAAAATTTCCCCAGGAAAGCTCTGGGCCCCTTTCAAGGCTGAGTTTTTTGGAAGTAAGCTGGAGGCATCTGTGGATTATCGTCAAACTAAATGAAGATTGTTTGTATGTGTTTATTCTCTCAGTCTCTGCACATTCAGCATCTCCTGGCCGCAGCTTCCCGGGACTGGGAGATGCTGCATGGGGCTGGAGGTGTGCAGGGGCAGTGTGGTGGGGCTGTGCAAGCTTGGAAGTGCTGCTTTGCGGGAGGCAGACCCCTGCAAATGCCAAGGTTTCTGTGTCTTGGCCATCGTCCCACCTGGATGAGGGCAGGGAATGACCCGGAGCCTGCAGATGGATCCTGCCCAGGGACGGGGCTGGACGGCCTCGGCCGCTCCATTGCTGCTCTGATCTGGAACCACTAGGCAGGAGGATTTACTGTAAGATCTGCTGTCAAACAGAGGATTTTTCATCCTGCTCTGGCTTTGTCTGGTCCGTGGCTGGAATCCGACCCTCCTTATTTGCAAATCCCCTGGGAGTTTATTATTTTCTCCATGACGAGAGCACAAAGCTGCCTTATGGAAGGTCCTGCTCCGGGGTGAGTTTGGGCAGAGCCTACCTGTTGTCTGCAATGTGCATAGAGATGAGAAATTTAGCAGCGTGGATTATTATTATTTCTCATGGAAAATATTAGTCATGCTGAAAGTGCTGCAGGCTTGTTGGGCTGGAAAGCCTCTGGTTTGTTATTATTATTGGTGGGTTTGGTTTTTGCTTTTTTTTTTTTTTTCACTCCAGGCTTTGAAGTTTTCAGCCTCTTCAAGTGTGGAAATCAGTTTGTAGAGAGATGTTTGGCTGAGTTGTTTGCTGAAAGGTGACAGGGAGCAGAAGGGCTTGACCCCCCCACCTTTTTGGGGCCCTGGTAGCCGGTTGTCCCTGGGGAAGGGCTGAGCTCGCCCACTCCCGGGAGGCAGTAGCGAGGCGTGGGATGCTCAGTGGCAGGGGACACAGAGAAATGTGTGCGTGGGCTGGGCTGGATCTGCCCTTCTCCACACAGAAATCCCTTGTTAGCATGTCCCTGCTCCTGCCCGCCAGCCTGGGTGCTGTGGGTGCTTTGCAGGGATTCAAAGGTGGCTCCCGCAGGGCTCAGCACCCTCAGCACCATGCATGGGCCCCCATACCCTGCTTGCAGGACCCCAGGGTGATGAGCAGGGACCCCTCGCTCTGCGGGGGGAACCTGGCTGAACAGAGACAGTGTTTCTGTCTTGGGAGCTCCATGGGGAGCGCAGGACATGGCTGGCAATATTGATTAGTGGCTAGTTACTCCAAGTAGCTTCAAAGGGCATCTTTCCAGGGAGGCAAAGGAAGCCTTGGGCTCACCTGCAGTGTGGTTGCCCTGCGTGAGTTCCCAGCTGGGCTCTCTGCAGGGAGCAAAAGTCCCGGAAAATCCTCATCTGCTCATGCAAGGGCAGCATCCCTGGGCTTTGGTGTCTCCTCGTGCCATCAGAGCCATTCATCTCAGGCCTTCACGCCTGCCAGAGCTGCCTCTTTGCAGAAAGGTCCCATGCATGGATGGGTGTCTAAAGGTTCAAATGAGGTAACATTGCTTAATACCATCTCCAAAACCAGTGTACTACAGGGTGGGTGCTGGGACACCCTTGGTGGCCCCATGTCCTTCCTGCACTTGGTGCTTCCTCCCTTGCTGAGCTTTGGCCGCCGGCACAAGTGGCCATGGCAGCAGCAGGACCCAGCCTGCCCTCGGGCAGCACTGGGCATGTGCTCAGCTGCTCTGCCCAGCGGGTCTGACAGAATTCCAGGTGGGATCTCAAACTCTTATCTATGGCCCAGGGAGTTCTTTTGCTAAAACAAAGCTTCTGAGCACCGTGGCTCCACTTCTTATCTTGTATGGTGGAGCCAAAGCCTAAAATCCAAGTGTTCTTCATTTGCTTAAGAAAAACTCCCCCGCCCCCTTTTGTCTTGTCTCTATTTTCATGGTTGAAAATATTGGCAAAGGAGATTTTATTTATCCTGCAGCAGCTTTAGATGAGATAAGACTAGCCACAAGGTAGAAAAAAACTTCTTTTATTTCAATTCCTTGCTTGGATTTTCTTATTTTCAAGCACCAGCTATTGAATAGAGTAGAAGGATGCAAGGCTGGGAAATGTTGCACCTCCTAATTTAGATAGTTATTGAATTATGTCCTCACTGCCTGGCTGGGGAGGGATCTTTGGTTTATATGAGAGGGGATGGATGGGCTGGGGTGTCTGCCAGTTGGGGCTCACCAAGGATTTTTTTTTTATTTTGAGCTGTTTCTCCTCTATGAGCCTCTCCATAACACCAGTGACAATGGCCCTTCACCCTCCCATGCCATGTATTGTCCTGCCTTCTGGGCTTCGCTCCACCTGCCCATCATCTCAGCAAAATATCTCCTTCTCTGCCAGGAAAAGCCAACTTCAAAGCTGTGGGGACGCTGGCTTTCCTTCACTAATAAGGCGAGGCTCCTGCAAGGCAGCTGTTTGTAGTTGAAAGAGCATGAGTGATGTTCTCCTCGGTCTGGGAGGAGATCGTTCCTCAGGTGCCTTCTTGGTGCTGAGATTCACAGAGGGGCAGGGAACACGATTGCAAAGTCTCTTTAATGTAAAAATAACAGTGGAGATCAAAGCTGCCGCCAGCCTTCACCTCCCTGCTGCCTGGAGAGCATGTGATGTGCCGGAAAAGCTGGGAAAGCACCCAAAAATCCTCCCTGCCCACCTGGACTCTTGGTGGGACGTGTCCAGCATGAGTTGATGGGTTGGTGTTGGCACAGGGCACTGTGCAGCTCTCCTGGGGGCACAAGTGGCATTTGTCTTGTTGCAGGGGCTGAAGTAGGAGAATCCTCTGCCTCCTGGAGAGCAGAGTAATGGATCCCCTCTTCTTTATCCCCCCAGCCCCACACTGTGTCCTGACAGGCTGTCCCTCATCCCCATGCAGTCTCATCTTGGCCAGCTGAGTGACTTTGCTGAGATGGACCCAACCTCAGGAGCTATTTGGGGTTCACCTCCCCGCGCAGGGCCGCCGCCAAGGCAGAAGGAGAGGTGAAGGCAGCCCAGCTAATTGTGCTGGCAAGCAGGATTTTGTTAATGAATCCACACCGTCAAAAAACACTAGTTACTTCAAATTTCACGAAATGCAGCAGGTGGGAGGATCTTGAAAGGTCTTATCCATTCATTGAAATAAATATCCTTGAGTCTAGCCCAGGGCTTAATAGGGATGAAACCACCCACGTCCTGAGAGAAGGCAAATTCAGAACCGCTCAAAAAACTCTGGACTCAGAGGGCTGGGGGGCAGGTTCCTGCCAGTAGCAGGGGCAAATCCAACCCCCCAGTCCACATCTGTGGTCTGAGCAGGGCCCTGCCGCAGCAGCTCGGCCACGGTCTCCGGTGGTAGGAAGCCAGGATGCATGACTGGGGGAGGCAGAGAAATGCTGCAGGGGAGATTGGCATAGGCAGAATAAAATCGCCTACATTTAAATAGTACATGTAATATGCAATAAATAGATTGTATTCATAATAAATATCAGAGCTGGCCAGATATTGGATACAATTATTCATATCCAGATATATTGGCGAAGTGGTGCATTATTCATATGCTTCTCAGCTAGCCCACGAATGCCAGGAATTCTTTGTTTAATCATGTGTTTGACAAACATTATGACTCATTAAATATATTATTCAGAAAATAGTATTTGATCAGGTCTAATAGGCGTACTGCAGACACTTGGAGGTTCGGGATCCCAAATTGCTTTACTTCAGAAGTGCTGAATGAGGTTTGCTCTGGAACTGCAGATGCACGCGTCATTTCATCCAACTCGTACCATGGTTGCTGTGCTCAGACTTTGAGGCATTTTGTGATGGAGCCCAGCACTGAATCCTCCTTTTGGTTTTGGGAGAGCTGGACAGCCCCCGGATGGCACATTTTCCTATTTCCCCTCCTTGCCAGGCCTGTCCTTAAGCCAAGCAGACATCACCTGCGCATCTGCTCCTCCATCAAGAGCCTCCCAAGTTGCTATAGGGACCATAATGGATCTTAGATACAGGAGATGCACCTTCAGGCTCCACTGCCCATTATGTGCGTGTGTGTTGTGGAAATGGGTCCTTGGTGGCCCCTCTTCTCCCCTTTCCATGACAGGAAAGAGGCCAGAGGAACACGTGTGTGTGAGCAGAAGTCGTGAGTCAGCTTGAGCTGCGCAGTGAGTCAGGACTGTAACCCAGGAGCCCGGGCTGAGTAGGAGGGAGAATAAGTTTAATGAGCAGTGATTGTTCACTTGCTGCTTAGTTTTCTTCCAAGGTGGTTTTCACAGCCCTTTAATGTAAAGATCAGGACCCTTCAGTGGTAGCTGTCAAATCAAAAGCCGAGCTCCAGGGACTGGGTTTAATAAAGAGAGACAAAGGAGGGGTGATGCTGGAGTTGCAGGGCTGGGAATGGCAGGTGAACGTGGCTGCCAGAGGCACCTCTTGCTCTTTGTCATGGAGCTGGGTTTTTTTTAACCCAAGGCAGAAAAATTCCATCACATCAATTTCTTGTAATAAAATTCCAGCCAGTGTAATTGCATTACGCCTGTTTCCAAAGGCAGGGCTGGGGCCGGAGCTGCCTGCTCATCTGACTCATGCTCCTGCCTTCGCTTATGGGGCCGGTGCATTGGCAGCTGTCCCGGGTTAAAAATGCCATCCCAGTGAGGATGAACCACAGCCAGCCACAGGGACTGGGCTTCGAGGGCTGAGTCCAAGGGACTGAGAGGGCTGACACGAAGCTCTGCGTTTGGTCATCACACACAGATGGGCACTAAGTGTAAGGACCCACCTGAGAGGTGGCCAAAGATGCCAGAGGGCCTTGAGAGAGACCCAGCCGTGTCTCAGGCTTCGTCGTGCTGCTCAGAGACAGAAGCACTTCCCAGGTCTTGCAGATGTGTCAAAAACTTCCTCCCAGGGGACCTGGTTCTGCACAAACACCTTATCTAGGCTGGGATGTCAGGGGGTGGTCCATCACCCAGCAACTTCAGGTCTGCTCAGGGTGCTGCTGGTCCTGAGGGACAAAGGGGATGTGCATCCTGTGGCTCTACAGCTTGTGGACCCCAACACTACCCCCATTTGTCACCTTTCTCCCTTAGGAAAGGGTTTGCCCTTTGGTGGGCTGCAGCTTGGGCAGCTGTGGTGGTCTGGCTACTGCAGGGTGTTCCTGTGGCCTTGGGGTTGCTAAATGTGGGCTGTGGGGTGTAGGGCGGCAGGAGCCATCGCTGGGGAGGGCACAGAGGGGCTGGCAGCTGGCTGGGGCTGAGCTGAAGGTCTCTGAACTGCACATGGGCTGGTGTCCTCAGAGCCTCTTCCTAAGGTGAGAGCAAGGGGCTTCCCATGTCCCCATGGGCAGTGAAATGGGGCTCGGTGGGGTTCTCCAGCTTCTTCCAGTGTGGCACTGGAGATGCTCTCCCTGCCACCACCACTGAAATCTTCCAGCTGTTTCAGGTCACTCTGGGGCTTCACAGCAAGTAGGACATTGCATTCGTTATCTTGTCGTGCTTCTGGGGCACAGCGAGACATTGTCGGGGGAAGCTCTTGTTCCTCATGTTCTTCAGAGGTAAAAGCGGACCAAATCCTGCCTCCACCAGGTGTGCAGGGGTCAGCACCACTCTGCCACTGCCAGCTATGAAAATAGAGCCCTGGCTGTCAGCTCCCTGTGAGGACCACGCTCCTCTCCCGCCAGCCCAGCTTTCCTCACCGGGCGCTTGCCTTCCCTCCGCAGAGCTGTGGCCAGCTGGCTGCGGCGTGGTCACGCCTGGCAAGTGCTGCTTCATGTCTGGAGCTGCTGCTGCTCCTTTCTCGGTTTTGGTCTTTAAAAGAGAGGCGAGAGGAGGAAGGGATGTAGGCAACATTCTGCCAGCATTTGAGATTCTCTTTGAGGATTTTACTGTTGTGGTGGGGTGGGTTTTTTTTGCGGGTATCTATAGTAACGCTGCATCCAGCTATGGTTTTCTGGAGAACAGCATTCTGTGTCTTCCCACTTCTATTACTTTTTCCCAAACCACCTTCCTCTGTCACTCCTCAGCCCTGATGGTCCCTGTGCTGTGTGACTGAGCCATCCCTGTGGCTCCCTCACCACTTGTTATTCACTTGGGAGCATATGGGTGGTCAAACCATCCATGGCCAAACCATCCATGGCCAAACCATGCACAGATAAACTGTCCAGGCTCTGAGCAGGCCAGAGGTGTGGTGTGCAATTACTGGCTGTGAGGTAGGATCACAGGACACTATTTATCTTTATCTACTTTTACTCCTCCCTGAACAGATCCCATTGGTTGAAACCTGGCAAGGTGGAGCGTGGGCCATGGAAGATGAGGAGCTGCTCCAGGCAGTGCTGCTGGGGGGACGGCTTGTCCCTGGCAAGGCAGCCACCCTCCTGGTCCCTTCTCTGGGATTTCAGGAGCTTCAAGTGGAGGCTCCCTGCAAGCACTAACTTTGCTCTTCTGTTGTCTCTCCTGATGCCTGGAAGGAGCTGAGAAGCAGCAGAGAAGTGACTCATTAGCTGCCAGCTCAGGGAAAGGCATTTTTAGCTTTCACACAGCAAACAGCCTTCACGGCATCACCGTCACTGTCCTTGGATGCAGGTGGCTGTCATGGGGTTCATCCTGGCACTTGGCCCTGCGCAGGACCCTGGTGGGGCTGGGAGGGCTTTGCAAACCCCAGCCTTGGTGGGAGAGGAGGTGGGGGATTCCCTCCGTGTCCCAGAGTGGGCAGCCAGGTCCTCAGGGCCAGGGGAACCCTCAGAGCTGCCACACTCAGAAAAGTGCCTGAGATCCTTGGGTGGAGAGGGTGGGAGCCCGGCTGCACAGTCCCGAGAGCACAATTAGGTTGATGGTTGATTAGAGCCTCCTCAGCCGGGTAGAACAGGTTTGCTTTAATCACCAGTGACTTTGATGTTTTAATGGATGAGCCATTAGGATGCTGAAGTCTCCAGGTTGCTTTTGTGGCAGTGCCTGGGCTGAGATATATGTTAGACACAGTGACTGCAGCACCGCAGGGCTGTGATGTTCAGGCTTCCAAGCACCTCCTTGGAGGGGATGCCCAGTGAGGTGACAGCCATCCCGAGGGGTGCAGGACCCCTGGCCAGGATGGGAGTCTAAGCAGGAGAGATGGCCGTGGTGGCTGTAGGGCCCAGCCGGGACATGCAGGTAGCTCTGCGTGGGCAGCTGTGTGATGGAGCTGGGAGACATGGTGTAGCACTGCCTCCACCTTCCGCATCCCTCTGTGTCCCCAGACCTGGCCCATCCTCCACCCCGGCAGCCTTGGGTCGCAGCTGCAGAGATAAAGTAGATGAAGATATTGGGTGTCACATTTAGACATCATGAACTGCCCTGGCCAGGCTGCAGCAGCAGACTGATGCCCTCCAGCTGCCTGCAAAGGAGGTGCCCCATCACTGGCCTGGACAATGGTGGCCTTGAAGTTGTCCCCCTCACTGGAGGGACCTGCAATGCAACAGGGGAGCCCCTTCCCTCGTGCCATCGCCTCCCCTCTCTTCAGCAGCCTCCCCTGTGCTTGTTGTAGGATCTCGGTCTGTGATGAGGACAAGTTCCGCCACAACGAATTCATTGGGGAGACACGGATCCCACTGAAGAAGCTGAAGCCCAACCAGACCAAAAACTTCAACATCTGCCTGGAGAAGCAGCTGCCGGTGAGCGGGGGGTTCAGAGAAGTGTCCCTCACCATGGGCCCACGGGTGCAGCAGCTTCCCCCTGCAGCACGGGGTGGTTTGACCCCTCAAATGTGATGAGGGATGGGGAGAGCATGAGGTGGGTGTCCAGCTGCGGCTGTGTCCTGGAGCAGCCCCCAGACTGGGTGTGTTCCTTCCCACAGATAGATAAAACAGAGGACAAGTCACTGGAGGAGCGCGGCCGGATCCTCATCTCCCTCAAGTACAGCTCGCAGAAGCAGGGGCTGCTGGTGGGCATCATCCGCTGTGCCCACCTGGCCGCCATGGACGCCAACGGCTACTCCGACCCCTACGTCAAAACGTGAGTGCTGCTCCGCAGCTGTTCAGCCCGGGTGGAGCTGTGCTGTCCCCTCTTGCCTCTGCCTGCAGTGGAAGTTAATTGGTCTCATTAGGAGATGCAAATGAGGGTGTCACGGCAGCAGCTCGCATTTGCCTGGAGCGTGTTAGTCCCCGACAATTATTTTACAGCGCTTCTAAGTAAGGTGAGTGTAGGATGTGCCCGGTGGCATGTGGCCGTGCCCGTCCAGTGCCAGGGCATTGTTCTCGCTGGTTCAGCAGCAGCTGGGTGTCCATGGTGCCCCTCTGCCAGGCTCACCACTGCCCGCCAGCACTGCCCTTGCTTGGGAGAGCGTCTGTGGCAGGGACGTGGCCCAGGGCTCAGAACTGGTGGCCTGGAGCAGACAGGTGTGGTTGGGTTTTGCTGATGGCACACCCCCAGCCCAGCGGGTGGTGGGTCTCATCCTGTGGTACCTCATGGTACCTGTGCCCAACAGTCATAGAATCATAGAATTGTCAGGGTTGGAAGGGACCTCAAAGATCTTCTACTTCCAACCCCCCTGCAGGGACACCTCCCACTAGATCAGGTTGCTCGGAGCCCCATCCAGCCTGGCCTTAAAAACTTCCAGGGATGGGGCTTGGTCCAGTCCTGGACCTCGCTCAGCACCTGCAGGCACCTTTGCTTACTGCCCGGTGATACCCTCAGCCTTTTGACTCTTGGAAGCCCACCGGGATGGGGATGGCTGCTGGGTGAGGTCTGGCTGTGCTGGCTGGTGGCACTGGGGCGCAGGCATCCCCCTCCCAGCCCCAGGGGATGGACAATTAATCGCCCTCTTCCCCAGGTCCCAAGGGAGAGGAGGCTTCCAGCCCAGCTCCCAGCCCAGCAGCGGGGCCACCACCCTGCACTTTGGCAAGGCTCTAATTACAGCGTGTGTGTAATTAGGTCAGGCAGCAATTTCATCGGAACCCAGGGCTCCGGTAGCTCCAGGGTCTGGTTATGAAAGCCAGGGGCACATTTACGGGTCCCGAGGGCACATTTACAGGCCCCGCTGACACTTTGCAGAGTAAATGAGTAGGAGTACCTTCCTTCTGAAAAATACCAGCGATACTAAAACAAAAAGCCATTAAAACCACTGTATTGGGCTGCTGGACTCGGCCTCACCCAAGCCAGGGAAGTTGGTGTCATTCCGGGGCTATTAAGGGATGCTGATGAAGGTGATGGTCTGGATGGTTTTCTGGCACAGAGCCGGGCTGGCGCAGGGCCCTGCATCACCACAGCGCCTGGTTTTGGGGTGGATGGCATTTCTCAAACTCCCTCTCTGCAAAGCAGGGGGGGCCATGGTGAGGAAGGGCCAGCAGCCCCCCCTGCGCCCATCCCACCTCCCTGTCCCCAGTGTCCCCGGTGCGCTGAGCCAAACTTTGGCACTTTCAGGGGCATTTGTGAAGGATAAACCACTCCTGGGAGGTCAGTGATGGAGTTTATCAGCAGCACGCTTTCACCTTCCCGTTTAATTGTTCTGTAGGAGTGGAGGTGTTGGCACAAAAAAACTACTCTTGCTTTTTAAATTGCTCATCAGAGGCTCAGTCCCTGAAGTAACAGAATTCCTGTTGCTGTACACAGTTTAGATGTTTTTTAGGTGCTCCTTGTATGATCTGCAGTAGATTGTATCAGCAGGGCTTGAATCAGAGTAGACAGACCAGAGATGCTTCTCGGTACAAGCCCTAATTTTTTAATTATGAGCAAGATCTGGAAAGTGTAACGAGGAAGCAGAACTGATGTTTAAAGGAGCAGCACCAACATGATACGATGATGGATTGACTTTGGCGTGGCCCAGATTTCAGGTGCCCTCTCCGCTTGATGACACTTTAATCTCATTTGCTTTCCAGCTCTGCTGCTGCAAAATATCTGCAGGGAGCAGCGGTGCAGGGAGCTGTGGCCGCTGCGCTGATCGTGCTCCCTCCTGCTCCCCTGTGTGTAGTTCCTGTCTCCTGGCAAGGTTCTGGATGAGCAGAACAGTCACACAGTCCTGCGTCCGGACCGGTTCTGGGCTGGGAGTGTTTGGCTTTGGGAGCTGGGAGCATGTGTGCTGTGCCAGTGTCCTCTAGGGACTGGAGATGGGATAATTGGTGCTCCCTGATGGCAGCCACCAACTTGTCTTGTGGGGCAATTCTGCTTCCTTACAGCCTTCTCCAGTATTTTGTCAGGTTCAGGGGGCTCAGGCACCCATCTCACCCTCCTCAGGAGCTGGTCCCACAGCCACAGGTCCACCCACCCATTCCTGGGCTGCAGGGGAGGCCTTGGGCAGCTTTACCTGCCTTCCTCGCTGGGAGGGTGTACGGGACCTGTGTGTGACCGTGCTGCGTTGGTTTCATTGCAGTTACTTGAAACCAGATGAGGACAAGAAATCAAAGCATAAGACGGCGGTGAAGAAGAAGACACTGAACCCTGAGTTCAATGAGGTGAGGTTTTGTCAGTTGTTGTTCTTGCCCAGGGGCTTTTCTCCGTCCTTGGACCTAAAAGGAAAAAAAACCAAACCCAACCTCAGTCATTAGGTGTGGGGTGGAGGTTGAGTTTCCCATGGGTGGCAAAAGGCAAGAGCCAGAGGAGGAGGATGGGCAGCCCCAGCCTCTCCCGCAGGTCCCAGCCTCTCTAAGAACCTGTCACAGGTTCATCCTGACTCTGACTCTGCTCCCCAACAGGAGTTCTGCTATGAGATAAAGCACGGTGACCTGGCCAAAAAGACCTTGGAAGTCACAGTGTGGGACTACGATATCGGGAAATCAAATGATTTCATAGGTGAGTGGGACACTCCTCTTTTTTTCTTGTCTTTGTCTTTTGTGCCTCTTCTTTTTTCATCTGCTGCTCTTCTGCACTTCTCTAGCCTCCTGGTTTGTTCTGCATCCCCACGTTCCTTCTTGCTGTTATCCCTCTCGTGCACCTGAGCTAGACCCGCTGCTCCTTGCTTCAAACATCCCCCACGCGAGGAGCACCCAAGCAGGGAGAAGATGTGTCTCCCTCTCCCCTTCCCTTTTCAGATCTTTTCTTCTGAATATAAAACAGGTTTATCAGGGAGGTTTCATTTATCTCTGTTGGGTGTCCAGGCTTGTTGTGATTTTGTTACTGGCCACTGTGATTTATTGCTCACCAAGTGCCCAGTATCTCTGACAGCTGCTGCAAGTGCAATGAGCATCCAGCCCTTGGCACAAGAAGAAGCTGCCCGGGGCAGGTCCCAGACCGCAGCCATGAGGGGCTGGGGGAGCCAGGCTGTGGTTGTCCATGTGTCACATTAGGTTGCGGCATCAGATGCCGTGAGAGAGGCTGCATGGCCTGGCTCCATCCCCTGCTATCCCTCAGCATCCCTTGCAGGGCTGATGCTCACCCCCACCTCTCCCTCTTGCTGTCTCTCTCTCTCAAGGTGGAGTCGTGTTAGGAATTAACGCCAAGGGCGAGCGGCTGAAGCACTGGTTCGACTGCCTGAAAAACAAGGACAAGAAAATCGAGCGCTGGCACACGCTAACGAACGAGCTGCCAGGAGCCGTCCTCAGCGACTGAGCACCACGGGGCCGCTCCCTGGGCGGGCACAGCTCTGCTGGCCACAGCCTTTGGACTTCTCTCGTTTACAGCTTTGGATCCGGGGGATGGTGGTGCCGGGGCAGCCAGGACAGCGGGACACCCCATGGCACGGCCTGGCTGCGGGGAAACCCTTCCCAGGGCACGAGGCAGCGGCGGTTTGCTCTGCTCAGCAGGTCCCGTCCCCCCAAGGCTTTTCCAAAAGGCCTCTTTGCACCCTGACACACTCACACACGCACTCACGAGCATGCCCGTGCACACGTGCCCAGCCGCACACGCGTGTGCATGCACACGGACCCACGTGCCCGCATGCGCTGCGCTCCTGACTCCTCGCCCGGCTCTTGGCTGTACCGAATGACCTTCTCGCTGCCTTGCAATTCAGTGGCAAAAATGAATGCATCAGTCTCCGTTCGTGTATCAAATGTGAGCAAAAGGCGTCACTAAAACCCCGAACTATTTTCTCAAGGCCGTTGTGCCATATTTTTCTGGTGGTTTGTCAGTCTCTGTGGTCTGGGCCTGAACAGGCTTTTATACATTTAACGCTCCTCCGTTGGAATGATGGTGTCCCCTGAGAACCCAAGGAAGACTCTTCGCTTTCCTTCCAGAAGCGCTGTGCTCCAATAACCCGTGTGAAGTTAACCTGAAAGCGCGGTGCAGACGGTGGCTTCTGCGTCGCCGTCCCCACAATCAGGCAGCTGCACATTCGCAGAATTTGGGGGGGGGCAAAATAAAAAGCTCAGTGAAGCTGTGGGACAGGCAGCGAAGCCTCACGTCAGCCTCCCAGCAGCCGCTCTCCTAATGGATCTAACCCTTCCCACCCGGAGCCACGCAGCCAGGCTTCAGCACGGCCGTTTTTCCAGCAAAGCCAGATTTCAGGCTGGATTTTTTTCTATCACTTTTCCCTTATTCATCCCTTTCCTATTCATGGTGTTAAATCAAACCCAACCCAGGCACTTTATGCTGCAAGCTGAGGGGCCGAGCCAGCATTGTGGCTGCAGAGATGCTCGGCTCCGACACGGCTGTCGGGTCGGTCCATTTTCTGCCTCAAACAGCGTCCAAACCAAATTTCTGTGTATGGCACAGTAATAATATAATCATAATAATCCCACCTCTCATCTGCCATGACCTACCCTAGCCAGTCTCTGCATCCTCACCCCGCTGGGTGCCAGCTCTTGCGCTGACCTCATTGTGTTTGACCAAGCCTGGTGTCCCATGGGATGAGCTTAAATGTTCTGCAAAATGCTGCACCTTGCCAGAAATTTTTCAAAGCCTTTAAACCATGATTTGTTAGGAAGAGCTGCTGGTTTCCCCATCGGTCTCAATCCCCACAGCTCTCAAGCCCTGTAGCTGTGTGCGTGTGTGTGTGCGCGTGTTACTGACTTCTTTTTTTGGAGCTCTTTTCAACGTGACGATCGTGTTACACCTTGTTTGATATGGGAGGGGGAAAAAAAACCACAAACCAAACCCCAGCGACGTTCCTAGGGGCTTTTTTAACAACTTAATATTTGTAAAGCATTCTACAGATATGCATGGATTTTACTGGAATGCTGGCAGCGCATCAAGCAGGATGTTCCCAGTAATCCTCTCTGTCTGTCACTGGTCCAGCACCTTAAAACCTGGTTTGGGTCTGAGCTTCCAGGAGAGCTGCGGGAGCGCGGGCTCGGCTCTGCCTCCCTTTTCTTGCAAAGTTACCTTCAATCCAGCACTTGTTTCAGCACATCGTGCCGTGAAACTGGTTAGTGCCTGCGATGGAGTAGGACATGATGTGTGCGTGGGTCCCTTCACTTTGTACCCTGGTCTTTTCTAAGCGGACGCTCCGTCCGTCCGTCTGTCCGTCCGTCCCAGCTGCATGCAGAGTGGTGGTCGTCATGCCAGGCCTCGTGAAATGTTTGATACTGATGTTTTGCTACCATGTGAAGGCTGCAGAAGCCGTCCTTACCTGCATCCTGAAAGACTTTTGTATTTCAGTATTATCTATCTGTGTACTTTTTGTCAGATTTGTTAATATTTATAACAAGAACCCAAAATAAAAAGGGATTAAAAAAAAAGGTTGATGATGGTGGTGCAGCTTTTGAATGTCCCCACGTGGGTGCCACGGAGCTCGGCAGGTCGCTTCTCAGAGCACTGAGTGACCCAGAGACGTGAGATGAAGCACTGGGGCTCAGAGAGGACTTGGGGAGGGGGAGGTGGATTTAAACCAGCACATTGGGGCTGCTTGGCCTTATTCTCCAGTTTCCAACCTCTTGCTGAAAAAAACCACCCCAGAACACCACAATGATGCTGGCACCACGTTCTCCGCTTTCAGCAGGGACCCCACGCTGCCTCGGCAGGGTGCTGTGAGGGTGCACAGGGACCAGAGAGTGGGAGGGGGATTATTCAATCTCTGGTCCTGAAGTTTCCATTAACTTCACACTACTTGGGGTGCTTTCAGTACCATTGGCAGAGGGAGTTAGCAATGCTGCACACAGAGCCCGGGTCTGCAGGGATGGTGGCATCTCGGGTGTTGTGACCATCCTCCCCAGGATGAAGGTCCTGAGACCCCCTCCCTGCTCTAGGACAGAGCCAAGGTGCTGCCCACCCTGTGGCTGCTCCCGCTGCCTTGTTTAATGTGTATTTTCCACACTGTAGTGCATATTTTGCGAGGTTAATAGTCAGGCAGTGATGCCTGAGCTGCTCATCAGTGCTGAAAACAATCCCCTCCTTGGAACGCCCTGGTGCCGTTAACTCTCTGCACCCACCTCGCCCTGCATCAGCACTGCTCCTCGGCTCGGCCAGGGCCGTTGCACGCAAGTGAACACCTCACCCGTGGTCCCTGCGTGCGTTACACCGGCTGTGCCAGGCTCCAGCAGCGTGTGAAGGGAGCACGGGCAGGTGCTGCAGTGGCAGTTCCCTGCTCATCAGCCCAAACCTCCCCAGGAATGGGCCAAACCGAGCTGCCCTTGTAGACAGGTACATAGACAGAGACACACACTTTACCTATATATTCCCCCTACACTGATAGATATATAATATGTAATTATACATAATATATACTCATGCACATATGCATGTATACAGAATCCCAGCACGGTGGGCGTTGGAGGGGACCTCTGGAAATCATCTTGTTCCAGCCCCTTGCTCCAGTAGGGTCACCCGCAGCCCAGGATCGCGTCCAGGAGGGTTTGGAATCTCTTCAGAGGAGATTCCACAACCGCTCTGGGCTAGGCTCTGCCACCAACAAGTTTTTTCCCTCCTGTTCAGATGGAACCTCCTGGGTTTGTGCTCCTTGCCCTGTTACTGGGCACCACTGACAAGAGACTGGCCCCATATATGTGTGTGCATATAGATATAGATAGAGATGACATAGAGAGAGATATATAGATAGATAGATTATAGATATAGATAGAGATAGATGATACAGTTTGATACTGGTTTTTGTATTACTACAATAAATAATTGTTATATTCATATATACATGTATAATATAATTTTTAAGTCCCGAATGCCAAGGCTGGGCAGGGGTCGTGGTCACCGGGGAAGGTGGCTGGGGAGCAGAAGGGAAAAAAAAAATATCTATTTAGTCAATTAAATGATGCATGGTTCAGTCATCAGATATTTTTTTAAGTCACTCTTTATCCCCTCCAGAATAAAGAGCTGATTATAAAAAAGGGGGGGGTGTGGGAGGACAAACCTTTCAGATTAAAAAAAAAGCTTAAGGTATTTTAATGCAAAGCTCCTCTGGGGCACGTCAGGCCCTCCTGCCCTATAAAGAGACTTTGCTTTTGGGGAGGGTCACCTGCATCAGCTGGACCCGCGCGGCTGTGCCAGAAGACGACCGATGTACTCGTCCAACAGCTCGCAGGAGCCCCCCAGTAACAGCCCCCCGGGGCCTTTTGATGGCCCCCAGTGGCCCCACCAGGCCCCACGGGGCTTGTACCTGTCAATGGCCGTGCTGATGGGCATTGTTGTGGTCTCCGCCTCAGTTGTGAACGGCTTGGTCATTGTGGTTTCCATCAGGTACAAAAAGCTCCGGTCCCCCCTGAACTACATCCTGGTGAACCTGGCTGTGGCTGACCTGCTGGTGACTCTCTGCGGCAGCTCCGTCAGCTTCTCCAACAACATCAACGGCTTCTTCGTGTTTGGCAAACAGATGTGCGAACTGGAGGGCTTCATGGTCTCCCTGACAGGTAAGGAGATGAACTTCAAGACCTGTCTTAGTCTTTGGTTGGTACTATTGAGTTTAGCAAAGAATCTTTGGGGAACATTGAATCAGCTTGCTGCTTCTCTTAAAGTCAGCACTTCCATGCATGATGTAAAAATGCATATCCTTCAGCACAGGGAAGGGTCGAGTAGATGGTTGGCCATGCCAGGTCAACACACACTCTGTCTTGGCCTTCACAGGGCAGGAAATGTCACTTGGGCACATTGGGAGTCCTTGCTCAGGATTCGCTTCATGGGTGCTAGCTGCTGTGTCAGCACAGGGATGGTTTCTGTGCTCCAGAAACAGGAAACCGCACAAAACCTTTTGTGGAGGACACTCCAGTGGAGAAACTGTAGTTGTAACCACAACACATCACAGATATGCAATTGCCAACATCGGTTTTAAGGGCCAAATATCCTCACAGCTATCCCTGCTGTAAGAACATCTGACTTCTTGTTACAACAATATTTACTTCAGCAGCTCTTAATCATCCTCCACCAGATCCCGGCGTGGGCAGCAGAGCGGTAGGAGAGCCTGTTCCTCAGCCACAAACCCTCCTTCTCTCCCCAGGTATTGTGGGGCTGTGGTCCTTGGCCATCCTGGCTTTCGAACGATATGTTGTGGTCTGCAGACCCCTGGGAGACTTTCGGTTCCAGCACCGGCACGCTGTCAGTGGCTGCGCCTTCACGTGGAGCTGGTCACTGCTCTGGACAACCCCACCACTCATGGGCTGGAGCAGCTACGTGCCTGAAGGTAGGGGAGATGTACTTCAGACTTCACAGCATCATCTTCTTGCATATTGTTGTCAAGCATGGGGCAGCTGGACAGTGTTTATCCTGGCATTTTAAAATCATAGAATCCTAGAATGGTTTGGGTGGGAAGGGACCTTTAAAGGCCATCTAGTCCAACCCCTTTCAGGTTTCAGCAGGGATATCTTCAATGAGAGCAGGTTGCTCAGAGCCATGTCTGACCTGATCTGGAACGTTTCCAGGTATAGGGCAGCCCCCAGCACACACCCAGCCCAAATCTCCTTATGTAGAGGCTTGATGTAACGCTGCGCACAACAAATCGTCCTCCTACAAAGAGCAGTTGGCCAGCCAAAAACTGTGGTGGCTGGTCTACGGGTCATTGGGGATGGAAAAGTGAGAGGTTCTTGGGCAGCATTGCTGAGAGGGGTCAGCACCAGCATTTGTGGTTTTGGAGCCTCTCACTGAGCCCCTCTCCAAGCCCATGGTTGGTTTAGGCTTGCTTTGAAGCTTGTTTGTTGAAGGTCTGAGAACTTCTTGCGGGCCCAACTGGTACACCGGTGGCAGCAACAACAACAGCTACATCCTGGCCTTGTTTGTCACCTGCTTCGTGATGCCCCTCAGCCTGATTCTCTTCTCCTACACCAACCTGCTGATGACCCTGCGATGGGTAAGTACGGCGGGTGCAGGTGAGTTAACGGTTTTCCACTCACAAAACTGCTGGCGAGGCTCATCTCCATCGGGACAGAGAGCCTCACAGCAGGTTTTTGCGACAGTTCATGGAGCTGCCATCTCCTGGTGTTGATGTCAGGGCACCTAAGGGATGGAAATGCAGACGGAAGCTGTTAACAGGCATCTCCCTCTCTCCAAAACTCCCCGCAGGCTGCGGCACAGCAGCAGGAGTCGGACACAACGCAGCAGGCGGAGCGGGAGGTGACACGCATGGTGATCGCGATGGTGGTGGCCTTCCTCATCTGCTGGCTGCCCTACACCACGTTTGCCCTGGTGGTGGCCACCAACAAAGACATTGTCATCCAGCCAGCTCTCGCATCTCTGCCCTCCTACTTCTCCAAGACCGCCACGGTTTACAATCCAATCATCTACGGCTTCATGAACAAACAGGTGAGAAAGTCATTAGCTAACGAAACCAACCACAGCATCACTGGGGCTTCTGGAGAACAATTTAATGGCCTCATAAAATGTAAAAGAAACATCTGTCCTATCTGGAAGGGTACATGCAGGCTTGATCCAGCAGTTGTTGTGTAAGGAACAAGGTTTTGGGGAATAAAACAGAAAGGGAGGGAGCAGACTCCGAGTCTGAACAAAAGCTCATTTTCTGCTTTCATGATTTTATGGGGTCAGGCAACTTAATTTTAGATCACAAACCACTCATTGAACACACAAAGCAAACAGAATGAAACGTTTATTGTCAATAAACTGCCAGAGTCTGCAAGAATTGGGCATTAATACAGATCTCACCCAAAACAGAACAAGTGGCCACCCCTCAGCCTCTGCCACCAGCCCTGAGCTGGACGCCACCTTTCTGCCATGACATGTAACCAGTGTTTTCCCTACCCAGTTTCAGGGTTGCCTGCTGAAAATGGTGTGCTGTGGTCACCAGCGCTTGGGGATGGGAAAAACTGCTCCGGCTGCCCCCGTCCCTCGTGCAGATGGGCTGCAGAAGAAGGTGACACCGTCTCACCCCATCTAACTGCTGCCAGATCCTGGCTCAGCCTGTC
Source organism: Coracias cyanogaster (assembly GCA_033124195.1). Taxonomy (NCBI): domain Eukaryota; kingdom Metazoa; phylum Chordata; class Aves; order Coraciiformes; family Coraciidae; genus Coracias; species Coracias cyanogaster. Next base: position 16,245 of record JAVSBS010026326.1, on the reverse strand, counting down.
CCACCCAGCCTCGCTCAACATGGACACAGAGAAGGGCCTGGTGCTGTAGCTGCTCCCCATCCCCAGGAGATGGGCGGCTCTTGGAGGTTAGAGGTCCCCCGTAGCCCTCATGGTGCTCCCCAGAAAGACATGACATCATCATCTTGTGTGAGAGGAGAAGACATCCCATCATGGGATAGACTGCAAGCTTTTATTTCAGTCTCCTAAGGAAACACCCTTCCCTTTCCACCCCTCACCTCAGGAATCAGGAGTCTCGTAGAACGAAGAGAATAAGAGTAATTTTTCCTCAATGCAAAAGGGGCTGGGGGTTAATAAACATTAATGAACACTGACAAGTTCACACGCATCTGTTCCACCTGCTGGTGGAAGGTTCAACAGAAAACCCTTCACCTCCTGCTACTAGTGCTGGCACTTCTCTCATGGCAAGAAAAAAACAGCTCAGAAACAAAGTTATACATTTTATTTATAGTTAAGGCAATAAGGAAAGGTCTTAAATCCACTGATTTCCCAGGAAGGGTGAAAATCCAGGTTGTGAGAGGGCCTGTGGACCCTGAGGACAAGGCACAGCAGAGCCACTGCTGCCCATAAGGAAAAAATAAAAAGCAGAAAACCCACCATGAGGTTCCACAGCTACACACCTGATCTGGAATCGCAAAGCACAACGTCGGTCTAGACCAGCTGCGGTTACACTCCTGCGCTGTGGTGCAGTTCATGTGGTTTAGGAGCCTAAACCAAAACCTCACCATCCCTGGAGGTGTTTGAGGAAAGGCTGGATGTGGTCTAGCTGATGCTGTGATGTTGGGTCATAGGTTGGACTCGATGACCTCGGAGGTCATTTCCAGCCTCAATAATTCTGTGATTCTGTGATAAGGCTCCTAAGCACCAGCTTGAGATAGTAAAAGACAGCAAACCTCTGAGACTCTGTTTGACCAAATTCCTCGGTCTTTGAAAATGCTGCCAGCAGCTTGTCTGCCTTCGTAGCTAATTGTCTTTCAAATTTTGATCCTGAACACTCCAACTGCTTTCAAAATGAGACCGATCCCCAGTTCACTCTCCACTCCGCAGTTTTGTTTCTAGCGCACGTGGTCCCTGGGGACGACCCCGAAACACACCTCGCTCCTCTCCTCCTCCCACCATCTTCCACAGCTTCTGCAGTTGCAGCAAAGCCAGGAAGGAGCTAGAGGGAAGCGATGCTACAAGTTGTCCATCACCCTGCTCCATTGCCTCACCAGCACACTGTCCACAGCCTGGCAACAAGCTGGGCTAGCACTGATGATGAGATCTGGGAGACCAAGGGGTTTTTCTCTGAGGTTCTCTGCTCTGAAACAAGAACAAAACAAAAATCCTCCCAATCAAGATCATCCTGGTCCCACAATGGGTACAAGGAGGCTGAAACGTGGCTGCTCGGAGAATGAACATTTACTTTTCTTCTCATCTTCATTCAAACTTACCGCAGGGTCCTGCCGGGGGCTCCAGAGAAATGCAGCACCCACGGGCAGCGCTGTGCCTGTCCCCCCTCCATCCTCACCCCCATCCCTGTCCCCGTGTCTCAACCTTCCTCTCACAGCTCCCGGGCAAGCGGCTCAGAGAGGAATTAGAACAGCTCAGTATCACTGTTTTAATTTAATTAATTGGCCTTTCATTCTCTGGGAAGCTGAAAAGCAGCATTAGATGGGCCCCCTCTGATCTTCTCTGCTTTCGCTGGTTTTTGTTTAATTGTTCCTGTTAATTACGGCTTCTGTGTCCACGTTTTATGTTATCAGGATAATTTACATTCACGCTGAACATAAATCTGGAAAAGTACAAGCTGCTAAAAAACTGAAATCTCTTGACTGCTGCGTTCTGGCCTCGATAAGGAGAGCAGCCAGGCTACGGGGCTACGCGAAAGGCGCTCTGCCAACAGAAATAAAGATTCGCTACATTAAGATTAAAAAGAGATAGGGAAATGGTTCACAGCCTGCCCACCATTTGGTCTGACAGATAACATGGAAAAAGAAATCCAAGAAGCTGAGGAGATTTCACATGTTGCAAACCAAAGCGGTATGTAACTGTGTGCCTGTTGAACGGCACGAGTGCTTGCCCCACTCCAGCACACTGCTGCAGCCCTGCAAGTGTGCCCTTTAATTGAGCAAATCTAGGAAATATAACAAAACATTGCCCCAGGTGTGAGGGAACGACCCTCGGCGACTTGTCAGTGACGGTTCCAAAGCCACTAAGGACAAAAGCACACAATAAATTTGTGATTTAAATTTTGTGTGCGTTTGTCATTACCCTCTGCTCCTTGCGATGGACACAGCGCTTCGCATGCTCCTGGGCTGGTGTAAAGATCTTTTTCCAGCAGCTTCTATTAAGAATAGAAAGTTCTTTTGCCTGCAGCAAGGATACAGAACTCACACACAAGGAGATCCGGGTGCTGCCGGTGGTACGGGCCTGGATTAGAAAATACCAAACTTTTGCCGGCACCAGCACTGCTGTCAGCCCGAGGCGCAGAACTCCAACAGCAGCCTCCGCGCTGCTGCCACTTCTGCTCTACCTCTATCATGACCACGACACGACTAAACGGAGGAAAAGTTTTTATTTTTTCTTGATGTCTTCTGAAGAAAGCTCTCCAAATCTGCCAGTTTGCAGAATCATCCCTGGAGCAGCTCTACTGGAATCTAGCTGTATACACAGTCTGATGATGGGAAACACTGTTAGTAAGGATAAAAAACAACCCCCCCAAAAATCCCCCAAACCAGAAAAAGAACCACATGGCAGCACAATAACCTTGGAACCTTTTATTAGTATTATTAAACCAAAGTAACAACCAGTTCCCGACAGGGAGCATTTCCCCCCAGCACAGGAATGAACAGCAGCCTGTGGGACGAAGGCAGCCGAAATCCCAGTGCCTGTTGAAAAGGTACCTGGGACAATCTTCACACCTCTGGCACCCGAACATTTTATCACAAGAAAAGTTAAATAGGGAGTTGCTGTGCCCATCAAAACCCTCATCCAAAGCTTGGCTATGGCCAGGGACTTCTTTTCTTAATGAGACCTGACAGAAGTGTGGTTTACCTAAACAACAACAGGTATCCGTGTACCACTAACCAGATTTTCTCTCTCACACTCTTCTCCGATGCTGGCAGGGAACGTATTGCTGCATTGGCAATCTCTGGAGAACGCTGCCTTTTTCTCATTAGCTTTTTGCACAGCAATTAATCCCCTTAATCAGTCAAATCAGTTCAACACTAGATCACAAAAGCACTAAGAAAAGAGAAAACAAGAAATTACCTTGTTAAATTTAATGAGCGAGGAAAAACATACACAACACAGGCTGTAACAGTGCTCCACACTCCAGCGTGGAAACCTTTCGGTGCCCACAGAATCACAGTCATTTCTCTGCAACACTAAAAACAGCACAACGCAACAGAGCAAGAAATTCTTTTGCTTATGGAAGTGTCAAGAGTGGAAAAAACCCCACCTTGTATCCAGCTTCATAAGGATGTTTTATTCAGAAAACAGTCCAGTGCTGCAAAACCTACTGATCCCGCCTTTACATGCAACGACGGCGTAAAACCAGCACAAACTATACTACCGAGCACAGCATTAGACGACTTCTGTCCTTGCTGCTGCAGCTGAAGGAAGTCAGAGCTTTACACTTATGTGGCCCAAAGGGCTGCAGTTCACAGGCTGTACACTGCACAAGCTGCAGGAAGCAGGCGATATATCGGAACTTATCCGCTATCCATTTTAATCATGTAGGGGAGCTCTGATCCAAAACTATTTTCCTGTATGGAAAAAAGAAAGTTACATGGGCATTTTTTTTTTCTTGTATTGACCTACAAGCTAAAGGGATCGGGATTTCAAACTGACCCTTTCACCTCCACGGCACGGAAAACAGGAATGTTTTCCACACACACACTTCTACCAGCAGCCAGTGCCGCTTCCAGCCAGGCTCACCTGAATGGCGAGGACGCAGACAGCTGTTCCTTTAAGCGGGGTTTCTGATCTTCAGGATGCGTGTCTAAAAAACATGTTAAATTCAGCTCAGAACCAAGCGGAACGTGCACAGTCACACAGCACTGCAAAGAGAAAGCTCTGGTTTCGTCAGCACAGGGCAGCGTGCGGATCCAGCGCTCAGACCTCTAATAGGAGCATTAAGTTGCACTTGTGTCAGAAACCAGCCCCAGCTCTTGCTGTCGGGTCGTTACACAGGACCCTCTTTTGTGATCAGAAATCATTCTGTTTTCAACACCTGGAGCCCAATCCTGACCAGTGCAGTTCTTCCTGAAATCTGACAGAAAATAGGGCCATATACGCCAATTCTGTGCAAATAACAGGCACAATGATGTTATCTCTAGATCCCTACATTTAAAAAATTACCATCAACATTTCCAGAAGTAATTGGGACATTTCAAACTTTGGGTGCCTAACTGGAAAGCAGAACACGCTGTAGAGCTGTCTGCTGTAGAAATGTTAAATGCCCACAAGAAGGTACATCAGCCTTCTTTAGGTCATCTTGTGCTACACACTGAGAAATCAAATGTTCTCCCTGAAAACGAAAGGCTACTGCCTTTTTTATTCCCAGTCAAAACACCAGTTCTTTCCTATCTTTCGCAGAGCACTAAATGCACGTTGACTTAATGCAGGTATGTCAGCCCCCTCCCTGCAACCAGAAACATCTTTAACTGAGAAATACTGAAAATGGGAACCTTTCACTTCAGCTGCAGAACCCCAGTCAGCTTTCAGAGTTCCTAATGGAGCCTGGGACTCACAGAACACACACTTATTTTATCTTGTGTCTTCCTCCTTCCTTTTAGTTTCTATTAAAGGAAAGCCAGGGGATATGAGACCGAAACAGATGTTTAAGGGATTTGATGGCAGCAGCATAAACACCATGGGTAAAGACCAAACCATACTCATGGTAACCAAAGTCCTCACAGTGCATTTAGGTGCCTAAGCCAAAGAGGCAGGACGACCAGCTGGCTCCCAGTGCTTTCCAGTCAGTAGAGGAAACCACACTCTGACTATGAGAGTCACTGCAACTCCAGCAAAAGGTCCATGATGCTGTGAGTCCCAACTGACCCCCAAAATTAGAAATTTTTCAAGTGTCTCTGCAGAGTTTAAGTCTAGAGCAGCTTCCTCTCCTTTAAAAGCACAGGGTAGAAACAGCCCCCAGATGGGGGAAATCAAGAAAAGCAAAAAAAAACCAGCCTGTGCAAGCTTGACAAGTTCCGTGCTAAGACTGTAATAAATGGGATACTGCCCAGCACAGCACCCGGTAGCTTTACAGACAAAGAGGACCTTCTGAGCTCCCTGCACAGCTCTCCAGCGCTCTGTCTCTGGCCCTGGCTCCACCTTCCTCCACTTTCTTCTTCCTTCCAACATCTTCTGCATCTTGCAGGCTTGCAGCCCTTGAATGACAGAGTTTTGTGTGTCATCCCAATATTTTGTATTTTCTTTTAGACAGGATGAACACAAAGCACTAGCAAGTGCTAGCATGAAGTAAATGTAGTCTGACTACAAGGGTGAATAGGCTTTGGATTGAGCCATTCACAGGAATGGTCTGTCCTGTCAGCAAGATCCCACTGGTTATCACCACGTTTGCCTTCTGTGCTCAGTGAAAAATAAATAAATAAAATCCTGATGTCAAACATAAGAATATTGTGTTCCCCTTAGTAAGATACATGTTAGGAACGACTTTGGACTGCTCATGCATTTGCTGTGAAGTTGTTCAGAGTTACTAGGCTCTGATCTTTAGTTCCAAGAGGAAAAGAGTTATTCGGGCTATGAATATTTTCCTTAAAGTGATGTACAGATTACTTCTGTCATTGCCATGACAGTATAACCATCTTCCCAAACTCTTCTTTAAAGTCTTTTCTAAAGAACTTTCATTATTCTGTTCTCTTAAAGTACATTCTGTATCTCAAAAAATTCACCATTCTGTTAAATTATCTCTGATTTCTGCCTTTCCAGCCTGCTGAAGTATTTGCTTTCCACCTACAGGAAATTATATTAACAAAACATTCTTTTCCCTCGCAATTTAGTATGGAGAGCTCAGATGGATGTCTCCAGGCAAGTTTCTTGACATGCTACTCTCTGAGGAGTGACAGCCCATTTTCTGAAAAATCCCGCATCGGTCTGTACACAGAACATAAACAAAATAAACTTATGAACAAAGCACCAGTTAGCAGCTAACCCAAGAGCATGTCCCTGAGGTTGTTCTTGGATCTCCTCATCTCCAGGAATTGCATGGCGCATTCTTTCTAAAACATCATCAAGCGTAGAGTGAGCCCTGTTGAATAAAAGATTTTAAATGGATGCTAGCAAGTTTAATACTACACATTTTAGAAGACAACAGTTATAATTATCAAAGTCCTTTAAAAAGTTGGCTTACTGTAAGCACTGTATCTCAGTACAATATTCTGGAACCATTACTCTAAATCTCTGTAACTCAAAGCCAAACATGCCTCTTGTCCTTTTTTCATACCTTTCTGTTTCTTCTGCTAGATTAAATGACTCCCTAGTCCATAAACTCTGATTGCTCTTTTCATTTCTCTCAGATTCTTTTTCCGACTCTCTGTCTTCCATTTGAATTTGATCTGGAACTGTTCACATAAAGAGAAATATTTTAATACCAAAGGCATGAAGGAAGATGATAAAGAAATTAAAACGAGTTTTTATTTACTGCACTTGGGAAGCTTCCAGTTGTCCACTTCCCCATTACTCTTCCCTCAGTCATCTGATTTTCTACCAGTTAAGCAAATTCACATTATCTACAGTCAAAGGTGGCCAGTAGCAAGACTTAGATAAATATTTTACTGTAACACATTTTTAGATTCACAAGGCTGAACGCTTTGCTTCATATTAAAATGAAAAATGCATGTGGAAATTAATCTTTAATCTTTCCCCTTACAATCCTAGATAGGGGAGAAAAATCAAAAGAAAACCTGTGGATGTTTGCTTTGTTACCCTACTTAGCAAAATCCAGAGATATCCCCCTCCCAAGACTTATCTCAGTAAGTTCTGTTCCCTACAGCATGTGAATATATTCAGCCACCTTCTGCTAAGCTATGATAAGCAGGAAGCAGTAGGCTGTCACAAAAATGGAGTCCGAAATAGCTGCACCTTATGCAAATACAACAAAACCACAGTAATTGAACAGCAAGCAATACAGGCTGCCGCATTCCTCACCACCTAAAAACAAGATACTCCTATGAATAAAGTCACAGTAGCTTCTATCCTTTGGGAGAAGATCTAACAAAGCTGTAGGATAGCACAAACAAGTGCCAGTATCGTTCTCAAGTGATTATGCTGTTTAGCTTTTTTACAGACTAACTCATGTTCTGCCTTTTTTTGTCTTTTTCTTTTACACTGCTCTTCACTTTCTGACTCATTGGAAAAAAAAAATGCAGAGCTTATAAAGATTTAGGTTTTCTGCTCCTCTGATATTACTCGCTGTACATCTAAAAATTATTCCCACTTATTACTATTTGCAGTTTCAGAAGCACAAAGATTCACTACTGCTATCTTTGGTACCTCTGTACCAGAACAGGAAATATAATATCGATTACCCCCGTGGATGCTGTTTCCTCACACTATGAGATCAGAGGCGTTACTTCATTATGGTGAGGAAGAAACACAAGTAGTCAGTGTGCACTGGCCACTTTCTCGGTGGAACCACCCTCCCAGAATGGAAATTTCAGCTCTATTTTACACCATCTACACTTTTGTGACTTTCCTCACTTGTGTTTGAACACAGCAAACATTAGTGGCATAACAAAAGCAGAAGGTTAATTCTGAGAGTTCAGACCTCCAAACCCTCCACACCAGATCCCCATTGAGTGAATACACAGAGAAAGGGCAAACGCTGGTGGAGGGGCTACTACTTGTGAAAACACTGCATATAACCCTACCATTGGAGAGAATCCTCTCCAGTTTCTCCTGAACCATAAATATAAAAAAAGCACTAAAACCTGAAGTTTATTGTACAACTGAATACACAATGACAAGTATTCAGAGCAATTCTGGGGCAATGCAAAAGTAATTTTCTATTCTCTATGTTAGGACTATTATCAACTAACCCTTTATTTGCTCTCCGCAGTCAGGCAATCCCTGCTCTTTAAAGTCTCGAGCAACAGAATCTTGCTGTTTTACATATCCTGTTAAAAACATGAGTATTGGCTTGTTGATCCAGGTACTTTTTCTAAACTGACTCTATACAATCTAAAGTACCATATCACTTTACCACCCAAACCTCAACAAAAACCTTTATATAATCTATAATTAGTTTATATATTAATCCTACAAATGATGGTCTCTGACCATCATTTATCCACTTGATGTGAGTGTCTACATGTCCTTGTTTTGGTAAAGGACGAAACAAAAAGATTAGAATGATTGTGGATGCCTCATTTCTAAAAGAGCACAGGACTTATACACATCTAATTATCCTAGTGTCTGGTGTTAGTTTAGGAAGAGTTTATAGCTGAATAACCAACACAAATTCTTCTGTAACACACAGAAGTAAAAAGAATGTAGTTTTTATACCATGTCCTGTCTGAAGATGTATGTGACTGCACAAAGAAACGTAAATCACTGAGACTAAGTTCTGCAAAAACACCCAAGGGATGCAGCTGCCCAGCCTGTGCTTGTTTGAACGGAGAACATGCATCGCTCCCAGACACCGCTGAAAAATTCGGTCTACACAAAATTCATCTCACTGTTAAATTCTATTGGCACTCAGTAAGTTTACCTGCTGTCAGGAGCAACTAAACCTTACTTGAAACATAGAAGCTTCAAGGACTAACTGCCAGTTATCTAAGGTGTTCGTACCTAACCTCCTTATCGCTGACCCTCCTGCAACTAGTTTGGATGCTCTTGTGTACTTCAGTGTTGAACAACTGAACAGTTGGCAAGCCCCAGACCGTTCTGGGTGAAGTGCCTCTTACCCACTTCAGCCAGCAGCTCCTGGGCTGGTGGAGGCAGCTCATCAATGAAGTCATTAGATGCCTGTGAAAGTGCTGAGATAGAAAAAAAGGTAGTTAATTGGCAGTGATTAATCCTTAATAACTGCAATATAAGCTTACATTATGACAGCATCTTGCTGACATGTTTTATCAACCTGGCTCATCCACGTTTTAGCAAATATCCTTAAATAATTTCATAATGGAAAAATTATTTGGAGCTAGACTTGCACACTCAGTTCTCAAGTCTGTACTGCAAATCTTAGGCCAGTAATATTTACACTTCAAACACACGGTGAATTACCCCCAGCCACACATAGTTGTGTGCAAAGCCATTTATCCCTATGAAAAGAGATGCCCATGAGGACAAAAAAAAAAATAAATATAGGAAAAGAGGAGAGGAATCAAAACTCTAAAATTTCTTTTCAAATGTCTGTCTTTGTTTATTGACCATTCTGCTGGGGATGGGGCTAGGTTAAGAGACTTACCACATGCCCTCCTGGGGCTTCTCAAGGATGAAGCAACTACTGGCAACCCATCCTGTATAAGACAATACAGAATGAAACACAGGAAGGCAAATTGAAGAACTGCTCGTCTTCAATCCTCCCCTTCACCATACTAAATCCAAAATGAGGTAAGACTTAAACTAAGGCCTTAGCTGAGCATTAAATTTTAAAATAAGCTCTTCAACCAGTTCAGAACATGAAAACAAAGGCAGCATCCAGGTAAGCCAGACATGTCAGAAACTTTGCTTAGGCTGCTGTGCACTCATCTTTTAGCTGGCCATAAAATACTGACAGCTACCTAGTCTTCATCCATTTCAACACTCGTTATGGACAACTGGATGGGAATTCTCTAAAAGTACAGTTCCAACATCTCTTAAGTTCCCATTCTCTGCTTTGAATCTTTAATTATGAAAGCCAGGTACACCCGTTCACCAAAAGAGCCCCCAAAATCAAGAATGTGTAATCACAGGCAAGTCCTCATTGTTCTCAAAATGGAAACTTAATCCTAGAATAAGATTTTAGACAAGAAGGTGACCCAGGCAAGTGTCTCTGCAGAGCCAGTCAAGGCAGCACTGCACTGTTAATGGGCTTAATGAATTCCAACTGTCTGCTACGCAAACAGAAAGACACAGACCTAACTTGATGACAACGTTTGTTCTGGTTGAACAAACCCTAATTTAATCTTTAAATGACAACCCCATCAATGAATAACAATAAGAAAGACATAAAGAGAACTATTTTGTATCTAACTGTCTGAAAAGACAGTTAAGATGATGCTGTGGCTCTTGAACACCTTCGGGTCCAAAAAGATTACTGGAAATCACTATAGTGACCTTGGGAATTACCAGCTCCAAAGACAGAGGATTTTTTGATACAACAAAGTTGTTAACACTATGCCATGTCTGTGCATAAAAAGGACAAACTTAATCCCCTAATACAAAGGCTTTATGAACATTTACTTGCTTCCAAGCTACCAAATGGAAGCTTCTACCTCTGTTCTCTTCCTCGAGGAATCACTGATTTAGGTAATCATTTACCTTCCCCCACTAAGTTTTGAGAATTCTTCAGTTTCACATGAAAACATACATCTTTGAACACACATACACAGGTATTGATTTTCTTTCAAGTTTATTAACCACTTCCACACAGTCAAAAGCCTACAGTTCACAAATCACTTGTGAATTCAGAGTGGTTCAGATAAGCACCAGAAGACCAACTGAGCGACAACCCCTCTCCCAACAAAACCACTCCTTTTCTACCCAGCCACTTTGCAGATACTTACCACTTTGGTGTTCCAACATTATGGGATCCAGTGCTGGGAAAGGGCAGATCTTCACAGCCAGGGAAGGGAGGGAGGGCAGGCAGGCAAGGCCACTTGGATGGTGGCCAACATTTACATACAACTAGGTGCAAGGAGAAGCCAACTCTCTGTTTAATCAGTGGCACACACTGACTGCTTTGAAATAATAATCAAGTCATTATATCAACAGATCCAGGATGCCAAAATACTCACAAAGACCTAGAAGTGTTTCTGTGTTTCTCATCTTGCATTTATTTTAAGGAAAAGTACTTTTAAAATATCTGAAGGAATGGCTGGCATGAGGTAAATTTTCTAGACTTACCGGCTCATTCAATTCAGATGAGCAAACTCTTGAGGCAACTGAGGGAATTTCAGTGCTCCTTCCCTCTTCATAGGCTGTAGTGAATGTCCTGGACACTGTGGAGGAGATCTCCTGAGAACCATCAAAGGAAGAATCTGAAGCTACTTCATGGTAGTGTTTGTATTTCTCAAAGGCTATGGGAATTTTTTCTTCTAGAATTAATAAAAGAGAAGAAAAACGTGATAGCAAAGCTGGATTATTATTTTTTTTTTAACTTGGTCACATTTCAACTGAAGCGGAAAAGGGTTTGTTGAACAGGAAGCCACACAAAAAAACCCAAGAAATGACTGTCCATATATTATCTCTAAACAGAAGTCCGAACTGATTACCTAGGAGTTTCATCTCAGACGTTATTTATGCAAGACTTTGCCAACTGAGAAATTCTGACTACTGTATTACACCAAATTAATGAAAGTACAAAGCAAATAACTTGTTGTTGTAACTATTCAGACCAAACCAATGAGATTTCTAGTAACAGCTACAGCATTTCTTGTGGTTACTTATTCCAAGCCTGACGTTTCTCCACTGGTACTATATGAATGGAGTTTCCGTGATTCACATCAATGATTTTTACATTAGCAAGTCTTGCCAGGAAAGTCTGACTCCTAGCATAGAAAGATGAACTAACTCACTGCTCCTTCCTTCTTTCCTCTCTGCAGTTACCTGCGTGGAGCGGGGTGCTGACACTGGTTGGTGCGTGACTCACACGGGGTGTTTTACAATCCGTGTCCCCAGAGTAGATCTCTTCCCCATACGGGATACTCGACAAATCCTGAATATCTGTCACTGAGCTGAAGTATTGAAAGATGTTCTGACAGTTAGAATTTCCCACAGAATTCCTGGAAGGCTAAAGATCCCCATTTTCAGTAATGTTGCAGAGACAGAAAAGGTTAATTCTTTGCTTTCCCTTCCTTTACAGGATTTCTTAATTTGAATAATCCTCCTATAAAAGTAAACTCAGAAAACCGCCTCTAGAAGGACAAGAACTTCAAATCTGAACCACTAGGTAGAAGACACTCTCCAAAGCCAAGGGAAGACCTCAAGGTTTAATAAAAATTAAGGATTCATTAACTAAGACTAAATAGAGGTCTTAGGAGCCTTAAGAACAATTACTGAAACTGCTAAATGACATCCACTCAAGTTACAAAAATTCCTAAGTGGCTGCAGGACTGTGATCATATTAAGCAAAGCAACATCTTCTGCAGATACACCCTGGATTACACTGTCCTCAGAAGACCATGAAATGACCAGACGTCTGTTACCAAATCAATAACTTCTACGCAAATCTCCATTATCTGTAAAAAGAAACTAACTTTACTATTTAAGTCACAAACCCATTCTGCAAATTTTTCCTGAGAATCTCAATCACAAGACTATTTTTGTAATAAAATTTACTTAGCTACCTACCAACAATTTGCTCTTTAATTTTATTTTTCTGTGTAATACGGACAGCAAGAATCCTAAGACTTTGATGTGAAGCAGCACACTCAGGTTAATAGCAAGTTAATTACCGATGAATATGAAAATATTTCTAACCAAGGACAACTGTATGTGATGGCTTTTTTATACCACTCTCCCAACTTCTCATGAGAAAATATTCCTTCAATATTTTAGATAGTTTTCTCTCTCTTGGTTTCGGTCTGTCTCACCTTCCTGTTTTGCACCAACACAAAACTTTTACAATGAGAATGACCAACTTGCTGAAGTTTTGATAGAAAACGTGGCTCTTACACATCTTTTTCTTTATGTTCTTCCGGTGGCTCCCACAGTATCACTTCCTGTGCTGCTTCAACACTGGGATGAGGGAAGAAATATTTATTGATATTTATTGATCCTCTCGGAGAATTATGAGAAAAAATGTATTTCATTTCATCTCTTTCAAAAAGTTTAAAGAGCAACCTTCACTCTGAGGCAGACTGCAGCTCATAAACTTTTGGTTTAAAACCTTGGAAGATAGAGCATGCTCAGAGAAAAATGCCATTTTAAGCACATTATAGATTTTTATCTGGTAAAGAGAAAACTTCTAATTGACATGCAGTTTCAAAACAAAACTGGAAGTTAAATAAAATTCTATGAATATATGTTGTTTTATCATCCTTTGATTGGTCTGCCTTGTAAACCCTTCTCTCAAACTGTAACAACCACATTCAAGGTCAAAGAGGCATTCAAGGGGGATTAGTCAGATGGTCAGAGAGCTACAGGTCTCTGTCCTGCTGGCAAGAGCTCAATTCCCAAGTGAAGGGGACAAGCAAAACCATTACCTGCTACCCAGTAACACTGGTAACTCGCTGCCTCCGGTGGAGGGGAGAGAGTCCAACCCTAGCAGACAGCTGAAGCAGCTCTCACTCCCACACTCAGAGAAAGTGAGCAGCTGCCAGCTCTGGAGGAACACAAGGAAAGCTGAGCTACAGGGAGGCCACCGGCTTTTAAGAAGCCCAAAAAAGCCACTGCTGAAAGACCTTGAGGGCAAGGGCTGTTTCCCTTTAAGCAAAAGCAACCCTTGCAGCATGAAGTGGTGATTCTGGCCAACATCTCTGCATACCAGTAGAACATAAAACTTTAAGAATACTGGACATAAACACCTCCTGTTTGACAGATGAGACTCCAAGCACAGGCTGATGTTACCATGTGCAGGCAAGAATCAGTAAGTGTACTTTCATGGGACTGTTCCCGCTAGAGGGGAAAAGGCGTGATCTTCGTGCCACTTGAGCTCCAAAACCAAAGCACATCAAAATTAAACTCAGGACTAAAGCCTTAATTTGAATTATCTTTGCTCTGTTTAAGACCAGAGTTTATCAGTGTAAAAAGGCCATATATATATATTAAAAAAAATACTGAACACCGTAAAAGGCAAAAGCCCCTGAGACTTGTGAAAGTCTATTAGTATTTTATTGGCAATGACCTATGATATGTAGATTATAATTAAAAAACACCACTGGCATCTTATTTGAATATTATATATATACGCAGAATTAATAAAGAGACACGTTATAACCTAATTTATGGTCGAAGTAACAATGAACATAACTCTATCTACCTGGCTACAGGCACACGGCTGAGCTGATCCGCTCCCAGCGTGTTACCGCCGGAGTTCTGCGCCGTGCTGCTGCAGGACAGCATTTTTCCTCCTGAATACAAATAACAAATGTTCCCTGTTATTGGGTTTTGCAAGTACAAAAGAAAGCGACACAATTCATTGAACAGGAAATTGCAACTTTATTAAATATTGTGGTTCTTGTGACCTTTGTTGTTGTCAAGGGAGAAATGTGTTTTAAAGATGCATTTTCATAAACATACCACAGCTGCAAGACAGTCAGCCACTGGAGCACTGGGGAATACCTCAACATTTACAAAGCTGAGCTAAGAGAGGTAACAAACAACGATGATCCTTCCATTATTCTGCACACAAACAATTTCAGCTCTTACAGTTTTTAAGCGCAAGATCCTTCTAGCAGTAAGAATATAAATGTGTAAATACAACTCTAATTCAGTTTGCAGCAGCATAGCAAATTGCCTAAAAAGATTAAACTTAGCCCTAGGGTAAAACCAAAAGAGGCTGCAAACACGTTTTGCTTTGTTTTAACTGAAACACAGCAAGTATGTAATCATCGCACTCAATAATAGTTTAGTGACTGCAGTGCCCAAATCTCATCTTCCAAAATCCTGATGTCCTGAACTCTCAACTAAAATGATGAGGAATAAGAAACCTGAGCGACCCCGGCCTTCTGACAGGAGTGCTGCTGACAAAAATGTCAGTGCAACAAGACTCCTTCTCCCTGCCTCGAAAGTACCTTCAAAAGAAAGAGCACATTTACCTGACCCCCAAGTACCTGATCCTGCATCTTCAGGCAACTGCTTCCATAAAAAGCCTTTACAAGCATCTTCTAATTTGCCCTCAGCATCTGAGGTCTGAAGGAGAGGGAAAAAGGAAGCAAATTCACTTTCTCACAGGCAAGCTGTGAAGGGCAGGACAACTCTCACAGGACGATGCTCGCAACCATCAGAACGGAGACAAACTTTTCAAGAGCTTATCAGCAAACAGCACGGATTGGACTGAATAGTCCAGACGACAGTTTTGAGTCTTCAAGGAATGAATGAAGATTGTTTTAAGACAACTGAGTACCGTAACTGATAGAGCTGTGAAGGAAAGGCTGAGATTATCAACTGCCTAAAACTTTTCTCAGCCACAGATTATGTAATTGCCTAGAAAACATATGAAGAAAACACGTCCCTGGTGTTTGGGGAGTCGGGGTGTTTATGGGGTTTAGTGGTTTGGGGTTTTGTTTTGTTTTGGCATTTTGTTGTTTGTTTGTTTTTCAGGTAGGAGGGTGTGTTTTAAAGGAACAGGGTTAGAATTTTCTTACTTTTATATAAATCTCTATTAATAGATATTATTTCAAAAGAAAAGAATAAAAATTGTCATTCTCTTTTCTACAGCTCTTATTCAAAATGGGAGTACAGTCAAACCACATGTTGTGCAACTTATGTCCAGATTTCTTGACACAGGCTTCACTCTGTTCTTTTCTGTTATTTTTACCTTTAGTTGTGAACTTCCCTGAGTAGTACGGGGAAGGAAATAGTCAGGAGTCAAGAATTCTTCAGACACAGGAGGAGATGAATTAAAGGAACAATGTAATTCCCTTGAATGCCCCTGTGAAAGACATCACCATTGGAGATGCCTTCTCCACTACTAAAGAATATACATTTTAGTCAATAATGTTAAACAACACTGCATCAAATTGCATTTATATTTCATATGATCACACTGAGTTTCAACCTACCTCCTGCTCCTTACATTACCTTGATGGTTTATAAAACCAAACAAAAAAAAATAGATGGGGAGGGGAGAAGGGTGGGTTACTAGTCAGATCACAACTGAAAGATCAGCTGTCTTGGCAGTTCAGTGTCCAACACGGAGAGACCAAGCTAAACTGTTTCACAGATAACTAGCTGCAAGTAGATCACTTGGATCACTGTACATACCCTAGAGACATTCTCAACTTGTTGAGGAAGGACCGAATTCTTATGAATGGTTATTCCAGACTCTACTTGTTCATCTTGTGATGGCGACTGGCAACTTCTCCCTAGGATGTTAGAATGGAACAAAGTCATTAGGCAAAAAATAATACGAAG
>JAVSBS010026325.1:0-19338 GCA_033124195.1 Coracias cyanogaster | reverse complement strand
TTCCAAACTATAGTCTGGCCCCCGACAGTGTCTGAGGGACAGTGAACTGGCCCCCTGTTTAAAAAGTTTGAGGACCCTGGTTTAGGCTGATGACCTTTCATTATTCCTGATTGCATAGATTGTTTTTTTGGTGGTAACTAAAGCTGGAGATTAAGGGTTTGGTATCTACTGATTTGAGGGCAAACCTATAGCTGGATTTTGTGAGGTTCAAGGATTTAGAGAGGGAGCTGGTGCTAAAAAGTCATTACATTCTCTTTTTGTACAGAGATTAGTCCTTACAATAAAAAGTTTCCAAGTTAGACTGGAGTTTGGGAATATAACCTCATTTAATCTCCATTACTGGGTTCTCCAAGGCCCAAGAACTAGCTAGAAAGATATATTCACAGTTTCTAAAAACTTCTGGTTTCTTGTAATCTCTTGTAAACTTTTATGCACCTTGGAGAAAGGGAGTGGGTTACTGTTGATGATGAGCAAAGGTGCTCTGCTGTGTTTTGTTGTTGTTTTGGTTTTTAATTTTTGGCATAGTTATTGATCCATGTGGCATCATTATGTTTGGAATAGATTTGGGGTTAAGGCTGAGTTTTCCTGTAGAACTTGGGACTATAAAGCTTGTAAAGTTCAGTTCATTACTGCAGAGTGAGAAGTCAGAAAGAGGGAATGCTGTCCACAGAAGACAGTATCATGTGTTTCATTCACTGTAGGCTGTAAACAGTGACTGGAGTAGAGTGTGAGTTTGGGGGAGGGATTTGGGAATAAGCCTTCAAAATTCCACTTTATTAACAGTCACTGAAGAGCCTGCAGAATTAGGGAAAGGTCCAATGAGTCATGTTCTCTTTTAAGGTACAATTGGTCCTTCAATAATTAAAGTTAAGTTTAATTAGGGTTAGAATTCAGAGGTGTTGTTAGGGTTAGAATTTGAGAATGCACACATTCAGAGCCATGATTACTTCTGGATTCAAAAGTGCCTGCAGGGCTAGGAAGAGGGCATGGTGTTAATAGGATGGAAATAATAGGATCTCATTTAGCTCAGGGATTTATTTCCTGGCTCTAATTACCATTATAGTAAGGATAGGGTTAGGAATAAAAGGGACTTGAAAAATCTGTATTTTCCAGCTTACTAATGAGACTCGCAAGGACTGCAGAGTCATGCAGGAAGGTGGTCTCTTCACAGACATGGATGTTTACATGAACTGTGAGAGTGTTAAGGGTCTTATGATTACAACTTGATTATCTAATTCATTTGGGAGCTTTTACTTTGGTGTATGCTGCAGAGTTCAATGGATTAGGAAGCTGGTTTTATATCAGACCTATCTTCTTCCTCATGGGCCTTCCTGCTCACAGGATGTGAGTGCTCTCTACAAGTTCATTGGTCTGCTTAACCAACATACCTGCCAGAATTTGCAGAGTGAAAAATAGGGTTAATATTCATAACCAGCATTGCCTCATTTTTCTTTAAGACCGTGGATAGATATCTTCACCATGGATTTAATATTAAGGTGTGAGTAGTGCTAACATTCAATTTAGGTGCTCACAGTAGTGGAGAAAGCACTTCAAGAGAGATGATGGTGGCAGTCCTTTTGCAGTCCTAGTACTGTCAGTGACCATCATCAGGGCTCGTTCTGCTGGTGAACGTAGTGGTGACAATGCCAGTTTCCTTTTCAGGCTGGACAATAGTGCTGGCAGTGGTGAGATCTATAGTTGAGGGTAAGGAGTAGAAGTACAGTATGAAGGCAAAAGTGATGATACAGAGGGAAAGCCCAAGGCTCCCTGGCTGCTGTCCCACATCACAGGAGGTGGGTCTTGTGCTCCTTCCTCTCATCATTCTACACACACTGTGAAAGTGTGTTCATTGGTGCATGGTTAGAGCCAAGGTCTGTGTGAACTGAGGGTGCTGTTTTGCAAAGGCATGGTAAGATGTGAAGGGGGCTGATCTTGAAGACTACCATATTTTCTTTTAGTGTGATGGACCAGCCAGTGCCCTGGAAACAAGGGTAGCGACATGATTTGGGTATGCAAAGTTGATTCCTGAGTATGTTTGGTAGCATGCTAACTTGAGAAGAAGGAATTTGACTTTTGTTACAGCCACACCTCCTCTGGAATTTGATGTGGAGGTTGTCTCTGAGCACATAAGGCTAAGAGTTGAATTTGGATAGAGGTTTGGAAACCTACCTCTCCTGCGACCAGGTTTACTGAAGAGTGATTTAGAGATTAGTATCCCTCAGTTCAACTCTTCAGGACAGTCAGCAGGTCACTTCATGTTTATCAGATCTTCAGAAGACTCTGACCATCTTTGATTAGGATTGGGATTCTGTTCCCTAACCTTAAATCATACAAGCTATTGTATTCTCTTCAGAGGGTCTGAAATAAGAAGTGGATTGAACTTCACGATGATCAAGGTACTACTGTTCATTTTGCTGTGAAGTTAGGAAGGGGTAAAGGTGCCAGGGAAATCTGGTGCCTTGTAGATTTAAGGGAACTGTGCTTGAATAACAAAGTGGAATATATTGTTTGTGGTCAACCACCCCATCTACAGAGCCAAGAATCTCTCTCAGGTTGTATTAAGGGCATTTGTCATTTTAAAACACCAGTGTGATTTTTTGACACTTAGAGAGTACTTACAGGGATTTAGAAGATCGGGGTCTGTCAAGCCACTCATCCCATCTTCTCTTATGGTTGGTTGACATGCTACAAGGTTTGAAGGCAAAAATTGCTGTTTGGGTTATGAGTGGGTAATAAAAATGTACAGAAACTCAGTGTTGCTATATTTTTGTAAAGGATTTTGAGGTAGGAAAAGGGCTGATCTTGAAGATTGTCATTGTATAATCTTTCAGGTGATGGAACTATCAGGTCCAAAGGAGACATAGTTAAGGTCTGGGCTTGTAACTGTAATCCTTTGGGCAACTGGTTCAGAGGGTATGCTGAACTCAGGAGAGGACTCATGTTACACAGCATCAGAGCCACACCTGAAGATGGGACCTTCAGGAGGTTTAAGAATAAGGTCTCGAGGTTGAATCAGAACCTCTGTGTCCATCAATACTATGAAGACATCTTCTATAAAGAGCTAGTTCAAATAAGTGGGGATAAAGTGGCCAAAACCTGATGAAAGAGACAATTTAATATGAAAAATATGCTTGATAATTAGGAAATGTATCAAAACATCTTACTAGGTACCTCATAAGCCATAAGCCTGTAATTACAACTTCACTGGTTACAAAACAAAATTTAGTTAAGGAACAACTATAAAACTAAGAAAACTGTAAGTGTTGATAGGAAGAGAAAGTAATGCAATTCAACCAAAGCAGTCATAGCACATTAAAAACTATGTAACAACATCAGAGTGAAAGATAATAACTTTAAACAACTCATTATAATAATTAAAAAACAGTGTTTAATAAGTGAAGAAACCGTAGAATTTCTAACTCCAACAATGCAGGAAAGTTCTCTAGGGAACAGATATTGTGGGCATATCATATTTAATACTTTTTATGTGAGTAGTAATCAAATAGGAATATAGCATATACTGAAGGGAGTAGAAGAGTAGAAACTAACAGGTTGAAACTATAAACAAGGAGTTGTCACTAAGCTGTTGCATTTATAACGGGGTTCTGTTTGTAGTGTTATGCTGTATTTAATGGATTGGAAGAAAACAAGAAAGTTATTTAGCATTACAGATGAGGACAGGTGACTAGTTCAGAATAATATGAATCATTTGGAGACCTCGCAACAAGCAAAGTGCATGGTGGTATAACCACTGCACAGATAATAATAGTCCTTCCAATACACTTGGAAGGACTGATTATCACTCTCTGTGAGACTAGATTCCAAAACGACTTTTGAGACTACAGGAAAAATTGACGCAAATATGTGCACCTGATGCAGCAGGGCCAGCAGGGCTAATGCCAAACTTATAGGGGAATCTCAGAAGGAAAAATTTTTATTTCACTGCTTATTCCATTTTCAACAATTATTGAAAAATGTATTAGCTCCCATGTTATAATAATTATATTTTTACTTTATAAGTTTGTCCAGTTTATATATATGTGTTTTGAACACAGTAAAATAATTGCAATGACTAATGGAGATTGATAGCTTCCCTTTTGCTGAGATAATGTCAGTATTGCTGATAATATTCTTCTCTATTAGTGTATTTTGTTTTTCTTTTACACTTGACTTCTATGAATTTTGGCAACAGAAGATTCTTCTCTCAGGTTAAAGGATAATCAAGTGTGTCTTCATTCTGACGAAGCTAGAAATCCTGTTGCTGGTTTTCTGGTTCCTGTAGCTGAGATTGTAAAACATTAGGGATTCTTCCCTTCTCTAACAAGGGTGTACTGCTCAGCTTATAGAATTGGGTGTATACCTGTGCACATATTTCTGATATTTCTAAGTACAGAAAAGCTCATCCTTTGTAGAGGGATCCTGTGGTACAGTGTTTTTCTCTCCATATCTGTTCTCATTGACCAGATAATTTCAGCGATAGGACTTTAAAGAAGTCACCCTAAAAGGAAAAAAAAAACACACAACATTTCCAAAGGAAGTAATTTGTGTTCACTGCTTATCATCCACAATAAATACTAACTGAAACTATTGAGAGGATAAAATATTATCTTTCCTTATTTCATGGAAAAAATCATTGCTCTCAAGTGCTGGAACTATTTACTTGTAGGAGTGCAAATAATGATAACGTTACCTTTTACTTATAATTAACTGTCTTCGAGTATTTAAGATGTATCAAGACGGAAACCAGAATAACAGTTTTACTGGGAGAAATGTTTCTTCAAAAGGATCCCCATCAAGTTAGTTGTAATCTCAGGCTCTGGCAGCTCTGCATAAGCTAGTAACACCAAGGTTCAGTGAATGAATATTGAACTCCCTACAGCATTCCTTAAAAAATACATATGGTGAATGAAATATTTTAAACAGAATTTAAAAGACAGCATTCTGGTTTTAGGTGCAATTTTGAATTTGTAGGACAGCTTACTATTTTAGACAGTCTCGGTGACTTCCGTTGAAAAGAAGTGTGGTCAGTACCTGCCAGAATAGGTTTAGGGAGCAGTGCAAAATGTTTTTGCATGTATGACTTACCCCCCAAAATAAAAGTAACCTGTGGATATGCTGACTACAAGGACTTTTGACATTGCTACATCCATGCCATGACAGAGGTGAAACACTCCAGCTCAGCACCTGTACAGTGAAAAGGAATCAGAAGTTATGAAGTTGGCATGATCCTGAAACCAGTGGCACTTGAATTAAAAGGAACACAGTTCTCACTTTTAATTAAAAGGCAGAAGCTTGAGACAGGGAAATAATTTCAGGCATAGAAGCTCCTGTTTTGCAACTTCTTCCATTTCTAATATTGAAAGCAAGCAGATTTCTCCCTGAGACTCTGTTATGATCAGAAGTGTTAACCTCTGTGTTCCTTGTCCTTGACAAGAAGACAAAGCTCACTATCTTAAAAAAGTTTGTGTCTTACTATTCCAAAGGCAATACTTGAAGCACTAAAACCAGTAAGCAAAAGGAAAAAACTTTTGTGTGAGATTCTTGTCCATTTTTGCATACTGTTAAAATGCAATCAGGTAATAATCTTGGTATGAAAAAAGAATAAATAGTCTCACAGAAGAGCAGCCCATTTTTGGAAATGTGGGCTTTTGAGCTCTGTATCTTCTAACCTTGGGTCCTAAATTTAATTAATATTTGAAGAATTATGGTGCGATTGACTTACATATTTGATTTTACCCACTATATTTTGATGGAATAGTGAGATGTGAATAGAAAGAACAAATATAATATTCCAGTTATACAGAAGTCATTGTTTCTCTCTTTTTCCTTGTCTTCATACACCATCAAACCCAGAAAAATATGTTATTTTTCCTGTACTAGGGACTCTGCAGAAGATACTGACAGTTTGGTCCTTTGACATTTAAATGAATAGGGCAAAAGCAGACTTCAGTGATATTTTGCTCTGGCACTAAACTTGACAATAAGAGATGAAAGAAGTTATAGAAGTGTGAAATGAAGGAGGTGGACGGGAAAAAAGAAAGTCATGAGTATTGAATATTCAGTCATGAAACATGATTAATACCAGTCATTTAAGGGAAAAATCTAAGAAATAATAAAGCTTTGACTGTTTTCTTGATATGGCTGTTATTAAACATGAATCAATAGTTGAAAACATGCTTAGATCAGTCAAAACTTTGCAAGTAATAATAGAGTGTAAGGTTGATTATAGCAACACATTTAGGATGAATAGACTTTAAGCGTATTCCTTTTTGGCCAGTCATAAAAAGCTATCAAAAGCACAAGCCTAGAAGGACTGAGAGATAAATGTTAATCTTACACCCAATTTATTTGTATAGAGGTCAACATTATTTTAAAGTTCTTTATAAGTGATATATTTTGTCAAGATTAGTACAAAAACATTTGCGTGGAGAAGGGAAAGGGTAGCAAGTAGCCTAGCTGTACTTCAATCAAAAAAGGAAAGGTGAGCACCGAATTTGACTGGAATGTACCAAAGGAAACCAGGAAGACCATGACAGACCATGTCAAGCCTTCTGCAGATAAAAAGACCAGTTTCCAAAAAAATAACCCCAAACTCAAACACACAAAACAACCAACTTTTGTTTGGAAGGTTACATTCCTCACCTTAGTCTCCAACAATACTATTTCATTCTAACAATGAAATTTTCTTGAAATGGAATGATTTTGCATCTGACTTCAGTTTAATTTACCTTTTAATCTTCATATGGAAATAACAGTTGCATCACACCAGTATCTAAACACCATTTATAAGCAGAATTATTCTGTTGTAATGAATCCTACCTGTTATAAACAAAAACCCCATTATTTTCACCCCCACTATTCTGATAACAGAAACAGATCCTGAACCACAGTTTGCATTGCTGAAGTTATTCTATGGAGAGTGGAGGATGAAGTTGCATATTAAGGCAAAAATCCTGTTATATCTTTACCATTGTTTTTGTTGTTTGTTTGTTTGTTTGTTTAAATTCTATTTCTCTGGCATGCTCCAGATATATTAGATGAATGCCCAAATAACTTTGGACAAAATTACTCATTAAATATTGCCACAAAAATGTACATTTTTGCAAAAAAAACCTGTTGTAGAATTATTAGGAAGGTGAGAAGACGGAGGCAAATTAAAAGGAATGAAATGAAGTGGACATACTGGACCCTGTTAATTCCTGAGTGCTGTCACCCACTCTATACCCCACTGTAAAAGATGCAAAATGCCCCTGAGTGAAAAAATAGCACTTACACTATCAAAGCAGCCACCTAAATGATAGTAGAAGGTGAATGATGACCAGACAGGTCCGAGAGAAGTGGTGAGCTATTGAGAGAGCAGAAAAGCCAGCAGAATGGAGGGAGAGAGTAGTGAATAAGCAACCCTGGAAGCATTCAGAGTGACTCCCAGACGCTGAATGAGACAGGACAAGATGACAGCAAAAGCAGATACGAACTTCACTGGACCAGCAACAAGTAGAAACAGTACACTGTACTCAGAATAATCAAATTTTGGACCATCTAACAGGAAATATTGGCATTTGGATATTACCCTTATTTGGAGGTATACCCTTATTTGGTATGGTACCCTCACATGGTGTGCTCTGATTTATGAAATCCAACTTTTCTTATTTCTGGCTACCAAGAATATATTTTTATTAATCAGGCAAAACAATTCTAAAGTGTATAGTATTTGCAAAAAAAGACAAAATACTAGCAACCAGATGATGAACTAATTTTTTACATCAGCTTTAAAAACCCACTCATTTTAATGTTTTAAAGTGATATGAATTTTCTAAGACTTCAGGGACATTGCAGTAGCAAAGAACTAACATTATTTTTTTTCCAATTTCATTTTAAGTTAAAGTCTCAGTAGAAATACAAAGAAAATATCTTCTTTTTATTCAAGATTTTGAATAGACACGCCATTAGTATACACTCTGTCATAAAATGTCCTACAATCTTTCAATGAGTTTTTAATTTTACTATTATTGCTGCTGGTACTGGGGTTTTTGTTACTTTGGGGATTGAGTTTTTAGCCTTATGGCTGCTTTCAGAAAGAATATCAATCCATTTTGTCCGTCATGTTGTTTATTTGAGAGGAAACTGTAAATCAGTACTACTCTTTGGTTTTTTTTAAACATACATTGATGTGTGAATAACTTACATGGGACCAAACAGTAGCATCAAATTTCTGTTCTCTTCTATTGGTACATCAGGATCTCTGTCTGCTACTAAAAAATGAAGTTGTTCACTATTAGAAGTAGTTAGCCAATATAGGTAAAAGGATTTCTGGGTGATCTGATTCATTGAGCACTTTCCAAGTATACCGCTCCGTACCATCAGGGGCAGCAGGAGTTCTGCACACAGTACTAAGTTGTCATGTTAGCATCTAATACATTCAAGTACTTTGTATTTTGTACGTGGACAAATGAACAAAAATTACTTTCATGCCTTTTCTAAAACTAATCAAATGTTTAAGCTCCCAAAGTTTACTCTTTTATTTTTAGGTACACAACTTTGACTTTATAAAACATTTGCATCCATGTCATGCTTTGGATATAAATGCTGGTGAATGCATGATCTTGAAAGAAATATGTCTGCACAAATATTTATATGTGCCATAGCCTGCAGACCTTTTGCCTGAAAAACTGTTTGGTGAGTTAAGTACTTCAGTCTATTCATCGCTTGCACATTAAAAGGTAAAATTCTGGGGGCTATTGCCTCAGAATTAACTCAAATTATGATCTCTACATAAAGCACAAATGGTTGGAAACTGCTGCTTCATTTCAGGATAGAAAATTAAATCCTCCAGTTTTATATTTTATAAATGTAATCTAGATAAATAAACGCAAATTCTTCAGAAACTATATTTCTAAATGTGTTCCTATTCACCAAAAACTGCTTTCAACAGAACAGTTCTGTCTGTCCTGTTGTCAACAGAAAGGCAGACAACCACAATGATTGTGGTAGACCTATTATTTGTCTAATCTAGTCTTTACTTTCACTACTGACAATTTCATCCTTGGCATCACTGCCCATAGGAGCCTTTAATACGACAGCACAAGCATCACTCTCTGGCTGTTGTTTCCTCTAGCTGGTACTGCACAGGCAGCGCCACAACATTTCCACTGTTAGATGATCTACTTTTTCTAAACCTAATGGGTAGGAGTATTGTATTCCTCTGACCCTCATTCATACCTGAAACAGACTCTTAAGAGTAGAGGTTTTGTGACATTTCAACACTGTTATAAAAAAGGAAGGCTTTGGTGATCTTTTACTCCCACAGTTACGCTGAGTGATAACATAGGAAAATTAGGCATGTAGTTTAGAAACTGCGTACAAGTTTATGGGATACTAACATGGTTTTGCATGCATATTGATCTGTGTTGCATGGAGAAAAGCCTGGTAAAGTGATATTATTGACCTCCACACAACATTCAAGTTATTTTTTCTTTTGGTGGCAGAGCTAGAACTGTGGGCTCTGGGGCTGGTGTGATTAACATCTCCTCTAAATACTTGTTAAAAACAGAAAATAGGCTGTTTTCTACAATATTTGCTAATAATTTTCCAGTCTTTCATATAGATTGCTGAAAAGTTGAGTAATTCAAAATAAATCCATGTTCATGGCTCAAAAGGGGAAGGAGAAACTGAGTGTAAAAGTGAATAAAAAAAAATATGGTTTGCATATCATTATGGTTTGTGTGTATGTGTTTTTATGTATGTGTGTATATGCATACTACTGTGAGCTTCTGAATAGAACTGTAACTGTTGTTGTATATGTTCTTTATGTCTGAGCAACAACAGCCTTCCTTGAGTAAAGCAATGGAGACAAACACAATCTTTTGGTGATCAGTGAGGTCAGCTGCATGTTCCCCCATGGGCGTGAGGATGAGAATGGATTTCCTACAGAGTGCTAGCAAAGGAGAATCTACAGCAGGGCAATGGCTGAAGCTGTTTCCTTGCTTTCAGCAAATGAGGGAGATAAGAAAGTTGCTTCTGCTGTGGTGAGAAAGGGAGCCAGGGCTAACCAGGAGGTGCAGCTTTGTTGATGAGCCCTGGAAAATTTTTCCTGGCAGACTGGTGTTTTCAGAACAGAAAGATCTGAACTTTTTAGTCTTCATTGCTGGGTTGTTCAAACTGACCACTGTGTCCAAGACCCTGCCACATGCAAAGCTCTCTGTGCCCCAATATTCTTTATAAATAGACAAGTGAATTACCTATAGGCTATCTTTGGCAGTTATCCCAGTGAGCACATGCAATATTTCTCCCAGATAGATCTTGTCTCTTACAAGAAGGCAGAAAGTCATTGCTGTGCTGGTTCAAAATGTGGAGCTAGGTAGCCCATTATTGAAAGGAGAAAAAAGAAGGATACAGAATTCATTAGACAGCTTGCTTCTGCTTTGCTTCCTAATCAGGTAATAAAAGCACCTATGATACTTCAAGTAAGTAAGACTATGGATAACAGTGATTCCAAGTCTTAAAAGGATTAAATGAGCTGTGCTCTCCTAAAACAAAATGGGGTAGTCTCTGCCAACATTTATGCTCTTTCAGTTGCTTGGATGCCTGGAGTATTGTGTGATGTTACTGCCACCAAATTTAACCCATTGTATATAAATCAAATGGGAATTTTCAGATAATGGTTAAGTATCTCCGTCTGAGTAAATCCACAAAGTTCCACAGGAGCCAGGAGACGTGGGCAGTTTTATACCCCATAGGAGTGCTGGCAGCAGTGTTTCAAAGGAAGGAAAATATGATGTCTGGACTTGGAAAAGGCTGGGATAACACCCTGAGTGGAGATGTGCAAAGGTTGTGCTCCAGACAAAATCTCCTCTCCCTCCCCCCACCTTCCTCTCTTTCTCGATTTCTTTCTCTCTTTGTAGCCTTTTCTCATGATTTAATCTAAAAGTTGCTTTAAAGAAGAAATTGACCAAGAATTTGGAAGTGGGCTGTACAGCGAGTGGCAAGCTACCACCCAATGAATAGTTCATTTGCATTTCTACCAAGTCTTTAACCATAACCTCTCAAAGCCATTTTCTATGACAGATCTGTGAAGAGATACAACAGCTCTCTGAGGTAGCTATTGTTTTAGCAGTGTTTTATACCTGCATAAAGACACAAAAAGTTCAGGCTATGGCCTATACATGAAAGTATCAGCATGGGGTTCCCCAGTGGCTCTGCTTTGTCCCTAGTGTCTTTTGCCTCTTCTAAATTTGGGAATAAATCTTATAACGTAACACTTCATCTTTGTACTGCATTTTGGTCATTGACTTCCAGCATGCTGTGATCACATTGCACAACTGTCTTTTCTCCCCTGGCAAAATGGGGAAAAATAATCTGAAAGTCCAACACCTCAGGAGCACTATGAGCTCTATTTTACAGATACCAGAGCAGTTTTTAGATCAAATAGTGACAGTAGCAAGACTCATTGCAGAACACTATAGACCAGTGTGTTGCAATCTGAATATGTATTAGTGTTTTAGCACAGGTACTGGCACCTCCATCGGAATAGAATTAGGTCTGGATAAAAGCCATGCAAGTTATTAAAGTAGGAGCCAAGTTGCCTGGAATTGAGTTGTAAATTCTGCAATTGCACTTCTGTAAGGTGACCGTTTTTACCAACTTTATAAGGCAATGGAGAAAAAATAATGTAAGTGGTGTTTCAAAGATTGACTCAGCTGAATGAATCAAATAGCATATATTATTTATTGCAGCTCTTGATTTGTGAAAATGTATTGCTCCCTTCTCCATTCTTCATATTCTTTTCTCAATTTCTTCAACATATTTTAGGCATTTAGATGTGAATTTCAATATCTTCCGTTTACATGTTATATTCCATCACAAATTTAAGAATGGTAAGTACAAATTCTGAGCCAGATTGTAGCTGGCTTTTCTTACACATACAAGACCAGAATTTCCCCCCAAGCATCTCTCCTCTCAGCTGCAATCCATGAAATCTTATGACTGCAAAGAATATTATACACAAATACCACCTGGACAAAGAATTGGCTGGAAAGAGGAAATGTCATTATATGCTGCTTTATTTGACATCAAGTCAGTGCTTCCTGCACAGGGAAGCATATAAACAATTGTCTTTGCTCTGTGCTGGTATCATTTTCCTTGTAATGAGCTCACAAAAAACCCTAAATGAATCACGTCTATGTCTACATATATATATGTGTGTGTGTGTGTGTGTGTATGTACATATAGATGGTATACTGTCTTTAACACTTTCATTAATTAAATTAATACTTTCATTAATTTAATTTGAGTATTATCTTTTGTTACAACAGCTCTGTAGACTTTTGCAGGTGTGAATTTTGAATTACCCACTGGATGCAAAACATAATTTGTAACTTTTTAAAGTTCTTCTAAACTAAAAAGTACAATACATATAAGCTTATTTGTATAAACTTTGAGGGGTTTGAGTCCTGTAGCATTGAATAAGTGAATTAGTTCTTTTGGCTAAGAATTACTTTTAGTGTTCATTAAAGGACACCTAATAGCAATGAAAATTCAGGGAGTTGTATGTGCACACAGTGTGCTATTCATGTGGCTTCTCTGATAGAGAAATTGGGCTTTTTCTCCTGTGCATCTCTTTGAACAACATGAAGAGTTATTTCTAAATATATCAACTGAAAAAAAAAACAACCAAGCAACAAAGAGATTCCTTGTGAAACTGAACTTTGGAACTGCTGAGGGCAATATTTATTGCATTTGATGATATGTCTTTGTGGAGCTAGAGCTTTTACGTGCATGATGCTTAAGCCAGCTTTCAAGGATTCTCTTTCTTTTCATCTGCAAAACTAATCTAAAATGCACATAGGCTTAAAAAATAAATAGACTTCTCACAGAGAATGCTACAGTTTCCTGAGTATGAATTCTCTCTACTAAGTGCACTACTTTTTTTAGTGATATTCGGGGGGGAAATGTCCATTTATTCCATTAGGATTTACACATTTAAAATGCTTGTTGTCATGTACAAAACACAAACTGACTAAAAACTAAACCGAGGTTCTACACCACAGGATTAAAGTAATGGGAGCAATATGAATGGAAAGCATCTGACACATTTTGGGGCCAGCTGTCTGTAAATTACCCCTTCTGTGCTAAGGTACTGTGTGGTCTCTGCTTCACTGCGTCATGCTGCAGCCATGCTACAAAGGCAAAGCTGAAAGCCAATATTCAAATGAGACCCGAAACCGAAATACTATTTTTCTCCATTAGAGGGTGGTCCCTCCTCATCATGGTTCAATTCCACTGGCAGTAGGAGAAGACCTGCAATGCAGTCAGCTGCGTCGTAGATGACACGTAAATCAGGAGATGTCTACGTCCTTTCTTCTCATGCCTTATACTCCCTTTTGAACATAGCAATTAAAGAAAATATGTGTGCATGACTACAGGCCATGTATGCACAAACATACATGCAGTACATGTCTTCATGCATATATTATTTACGGACACAAATGAGGGCACCTGCGCATGCATGTATTTGTACCAATAAATCAGCTTAAAAACAGCTTATAGCTTTACCATAGCAGCTGTACGAAAGGAACTGAATTCACCATTGCATGATTATTCTTCTCTCAATATCTACTTGATTTTATCCATGCTAATGAACTGTACACATTTTTAAAAAGATTCCGCCTAGGTATATACATGCACAAAAAATAATGTATTAGAAGTAAAAACTTTACATTAAGATAAAGTTGTGATTAAGAGTTTGAAAGCCAGAGAATACCAAAATGCTACTTGCCAAACAAATCTTGCTGCACTCTCGTGTAAGTCTGAACAATATAAAAAGCCTTTCACAACACGATTGCATTCATTACTGTAATACCCTAATTCCATAAAGGCAGCTCTATTCATTTAGCATGTTTTCAAGATTATATATACATGGAATAAGATTCTGCAATGTCTTTTTACAACTCAAAGTTAATAATAAGAAAAAAATTTCAATAGAATTTCCTACTGTACAACATAGTGTGGAATAAGCATTGCAATGAAATGTAAGAAAGAATTGCTGCTGGCATAATGAAACCACTTACACTTTGTATTTCATTAGCTTAATAGTAGTGAACTGTCTCTTTCACAGCACTGCCTATTACGAATTGTACATGACATATAAAACCCACAGAAAAGGTCTTTGAAGATTTTTTTTTTTTTTTGTAGCAGTGAAAGCCCCAGAATCCCCTTGAATAAGGGCCAAAAGAGAGAAAGTTGATCTCCAAAAGAAGTTTGGACCCTGCGCACCCATGAAAGCAGACTGTTATAAACAGATGAAGAGCAAACTTCAGGGCAACAATGTTTCTGTTTTAAATTGACATTGCTGCATTAAAGGCATTTTAAGGCAGAGGGTCTGGTCGTTCATTGTAGCCTGCACCTACAAAGGCATTTAACTCTACAAGATTAAACTGGCAATGGAACCAATAAAATAGTAAAATGCTTCATATTGTGCACATATTTAAATACTTCTGACCAGGAGCATAGTTTTTATATCCTCTCAGAAACAAGCTTAATTCCCATGCAAACAGATCTATTTTCTGAATGTCAATCTTACCATCTAGTCTACATTATACAGCTGCAAGTCCTAGGAGCATGTCCCCCATGAACACTTACATGTGAGGATTTTTACGAGGTTGTCATAACCACCTCACCTACAAACAGAGATGCAAATGTCAAAGGTTTTGTTATGCTTAAAAACACCTATTCAGAAAAGATATCAGTGGAGAATAAACATTTCTTTTTTCATTCTTTTCCTTTATTATTCTCCCTCATGTTAATGCTCAAAGAGAGTATTGCATATGAAATACATTCTAGAATCCCAGCAGCAAAAATAAACAAGAGACATAATTTGCCTCACTAATTCTGTAGGGTCAGATATTGAGAACTAAAGGAATCCTTTCAGGATTGTTATTCAGCCTTTGGATTTCAAAGATGCATAGCATATGGGCTTGCTGTCCACCAGCTCAGCCTGACTGTAAGCCTCAAACCTAACAAGACTGCACTTTAGAAACAACATTTCCTTGTAGAGAGTCCAATAATTTGTGAAAAATGTAGGTCTGCACAATGTGTGCTATAAAACAATTTATGCAGTAGAAGTGTAGAGCAGTGATCTTATTAGAATAAGGCCATTCTTATTCAGTGAAAGACTCAGACAGCTGTTGTATGGACAAAGCTTAATATTCCTTTATTTCCCATGCAAGCCTATTTTTCAAGTCCACAATGTCACCACTCCACTGAGTTACATTTAAAACTACCTGGAGAGCTTTTTCATGCAGAGCTTGTGTTACTCATTTTACATATGGTGTGAAGTTCACAGATGAGAAATGTGAGTGCCTAAAATAAATACTACATGAACCCTGATAT
The DNA here is from genome assembly GCA_033124195.1 of Coracias cyanogaster. NCBI lineage: Eukaryota > Metazoa > Chordata > Aves > Coraciiformes > Coraciidae > Coracias > Coracias cyanogaster. The sequence goes on along the minus strand of JAVSBS010026325.1, from coordinate 3,951 downwards.
GTGTGAGGGCCCTTGGGAGTTCAGCAAATGAAATGCCTATCAGTCTCTGACACAGCAGACGCTCCCTACAATTGGCAGCTTCATGCTTCATTATGCATGGATCAGATATATAGGTATGGCCCCAGGCAAACTCCCTGGTTTAATGGAGAGGTGCATGCTGGGGAAAGGAAAATGTCATTTGCCTATGAATTTGAAAGATGAGGGGAAAAGGGGAATAGAGTTGATTAATCAAATGTATAAGGGGTTTATTTTGTACCATTTGTCCTACAGTTTCCTTACTGAGAGTTAATTCCAGCATTATATGCATTGTACATTTTATGTTTTGTTGATCTGACAATTTTTAAAAATGCAATTATTAATCCTTGTCCACCCAACGGGACCACCATAAATAACAAGCAGCTATGTTGGTTACCTGCAGGAAAAAATAAAGATAAAACTCTTGCTACCTTTTGTACCCCATGTTTACAGCACAAGGTCAGCAGACAGATGATAGACTTGCTGAAATTGTGCAGATTCTGTTCAGCATCATTAGAACGTATCATGCTGCTTTAATGAATAAAAGCTATTCTAGAGACTCAACTACTGCAGGATGTTAGTCATGGGTATGACCTGTACAGTATGAAAAACCAAGAACAACAACAACAAAACAACCAACCAGACAAGCAATCAAATAAAAAAAAAAAAGCAGACACAAACCAAACTAACACATTAGTTTGCTTAACATATATGTGGTTCTAATTAAAAGAAACCGTGAAAATGACAAATCCATCCTGATCCACAGTTAAATTAAGTGGAATGAAGGAAAGGACAAGAATAAAAGAGAAATTCACTGTTGAAAATCTCTTAAGAAAGCAAAAAGTCTGAAATGTTTATGGGAAAGGAAACTATATTTCATCCTTCCTGAGAAAATTATGACCCCAAGGGATCAACTGAGAAAAAGTGCTACTGAATATTGGTGTGTCTTAATGAAAACCGTTCTTTCCTCCTGCAACATTTTCATTCAGAGAATTTAATCATGGTATGTTCTGTCATTTAAGCTTTAAAATCCCATTGTAAAGGTTTTTTTCTACAATGCCAGTAACAATTATATCAGTTTCCTTTGAGGTCATTTAAACCTATACTTTATATATATGTATATATATATATGTACGCATCTGGCTTGTACTCAAAATAGTGTATCCAGCAGGACTAGGGAAGTGCTTGTCCCTCTGTACTGGACGCTAGTGAGGATGCACCACAACTACTGTGTTCAGTTTTGAGCCCCACACTACAAGAAGAACATTGAGGTGCTGAAGTGTGTCCAAGAGTCCGAAGAAGGGCAACAAAGCTGGTGAAGGGTCTAGAGAATGAGTCTTATGAGGAGCGGCTGAAGGGACTGGGGTTGTTCAGCCTGGAGAAAAGGAGGCTCCGGGGAGACCTTATCACTCTCTCCAACGACCTGGAAGGAGTTGTAGAAAGGCAGGACTTGGTCTGTCCTCCCAAGTAATAAGAGATAGGACAAGAGGAAACAGCCTCAAGTTGTGCCAGGATAAGTTTAAAATGGATATTAGGAACCATTTATTCGCAGAAAGGTTTGTAAAGCCCTGGAACAGGCTGCCCAGGAAAGTGGTGGAGGTACCATCCCTGGAGGTATGTAAAAGATATGTAGATGTGGTGCTGAGTGACATGGTTTAGTGGTGACCTGTCAGTGCTGGGCTGACAGTTGGTGATTTTAAATGTCTCTTTCAACAAAAACGATTCTATGTTTTGTATGCATACATATATATATGTAGATATGTGCATCTTTTTATCTTCAAATATTCCACAGAAGAATGGCATATAATTGTGTGGAACCTAAAACATGGATGAAAATAAAGCAAACTAAGTCTATAAAAATGAGAAATGTAAGAAGATAAGCCTTCAGTAGCAGTAAAAAAATGCTGTGACAGAGAAAAAAAAGAATGCCACTAATGTCTCTCAAAGGTCTTTCTGTGTGTTCAGACAAGTTATGACTAGGAATGTAAAACTTCAACTTAAAGGAAGTGCATCTGGTGGAGATTAAAAAGGATAAAGAGGAGAAAATCAGTTTGATGTACACTTCAAAATGCTGCTCATAATATAGTTTGTTCTATTACTTGAAAAGAGGGTATCACTGTTCTTTTATGTCTAGTTTTTAATCCTAAGCTTTTAAAGTATCTTTTATTTGCTCCTATTTGAGGTGAATTGCCTCACTTCAAACCTTAAATCTAGTTTGAGGATTTTGACTTTAGAGTGGCTTCCTTTGAATATTCTTCTGAAGCTATATTTTATCCTCCATTTTACCAGTTCTCTGGTTTTACTGGGTAGTTGTGAATATGTGATCTTCTGCAGTGAGAAGCATCTGCAGGCTCAGGAATGCATGTTTCATATTAAAGCTGCTGATGTGTTGTGTCAGTGTCAGGAGAGAGGTATTTTCTAAAGTTTGCTGAATTGCAAACATGAATTGAGTCACATTGAGTCATGTAAACACAAACATCACTTTATTGCTAGTTTTACATCTCATACTATGACTCTATCGTTAGCTAGTGTTGAAAAATATAATAAAACCACAAACAAACCATACCCTAATTTTGGTCAGTTTTGGAGCTTGTTAAAATTAAGAAAGTGAGCTTCACTATTTAATTATGAACCCCTAAGTCCCTCTGAAATCAATCAGAATATTTATCTGTTAGTAAAATTTTAAGTCTTTTGTTAATAATATGATAGAATTAAAAAAATCTAAACTTTTGCTGACATATCAGTGAATGAAGATCATGAAACTAAACTCAAAGGGAAAGAAACTATAAGCAAAACACGAGAATGCTAATGGAATGCATGAAATGCAACAAAAGCTGAAGCTCTCTTGGACTCAAGAGTATCTCGGGTCTGTTACAATTTTTTGTAAAAATCACAATGAAATTATGAGTTTTCTTTTCAAGATTTCGTGTCCAAGTACTGCGTGTGAATGGTCTTTGTGATAGTTCCAATGTTTTTTATTCTGTGTTTTAACATCACTTTGCTTGGTGAGGTGTTAATGGATGACTGCTGCCTGTAGTTCAGAGGCAGAGAAACTATTACATCATTGAGGCATGATCATCGGAGAATTGTTGCTTCTCACTGCACTCATTTGTAAGTTCAAAATTCAAGATATACACATGTATTGGAAATGATTCTCATTTACATTCAGCAGAGTGGTGCTTGTCTTTCAAGTAGACATAAATTGAATTGAATTCAACATAAAACCACTTTACACTGCCAAAATGATATAAAATGGTCTCAGTGAAAAGAAAATTCAAGCTCTTAGAAAAAGCAAATTTTTAAAATTTTTTTAACTAAAAAAAAAATTTAACCATCAGTAGTCACTCAAACTCCTTCAGCATGTTTCAGTTCACAGGCTGAGTGGGGTTAACCTTGGCTGACAACTAGGAGCCCACCAAGCCACTCTATTATACCTCCCTCCCCCCCTTTCCCCTCCCTCCTCAGAAGAGAAGAAGCGGGAGGAAAATGAAATGGGAAAAATATCCAAAACAACCCTTCTGGGTAAAACAAAAGCAGTTTAATGATACCAAAGCAAAGCTAAGCAATTCCATGCATGGAAGCAAATTAAAACAAAGATTTATTCTCTACTTCCCATTTGGCCCCTCCCTGGGAAGCAGGGCCCCAATACAAGTAGCAGTTGCTCCAGAGGTCAATGGAACACCCCTCCCCTTCCTTTTTCCTAGCTTTATAGTTGAGCTGACGTCATATGGTACGTAATATCTCTTTGGTCAGTTTGGGTCAGCTGTCCTGGTTGTGTCTCCTCCCAAGACCTTGCCTACCCCATCCCACTGTGGGGGCAATGTAGGGAAGAGCCTTGGTGCTGTGCAAGCCCTGCTCTGCAGTAGTCACAACATGGGTGTGTTGTCAACACCCTTCTAGCTCCCAGCACAAAACACTGCACCATGAGGGCTGCTA